>PVJO010014702.1:0-47424 GCA_004026905.1 Hystrix cristata | reverse complement strand
CCCTCGTAGGACTGCTTTCATTGTGTCCTATCAGGTTTGGTAGGTTGTATTGGCATTATCATTTAATTGTAGAAACTGTTCAGTGTCTTCTTTGATTTCACCTGTGACCCATTGGTTAGTCAGGAGGGTGCTATATAATTTCCATGCGTTTATGAAGTTTTTGTGGTTTCTTTTGCCATTTATTTCCAATTTCATTCCATTATGGTTGAATAATGTGCATGGAATAATTTCAATTCCTTTGCATTTACTTAAGCATGTTGTATGAGCTAGTATGTGATCACTTTTGGAAAATGTCCCATGTGCAGCTGAGAAGAATGTATATTCTTATGTTATGGGGTGGGACACAATGTAGACATACACTAAGTCCATTTGTTCAAAGATTTGGTTCGGTTCTGATACTTCTTTGTTGATTTTTTGTCTGGTTGATCTGTTTGTGACAGTAGGCTATTGAGGTCCTCCATTACAATTGTATTAGTGCTTATTTGATTTTTTTTTATGTCAGTATTTGTTTTTATATAGTTGGGCATGCTGGTATTGGGTGCATATATATTTATGATTTTTATCGTTTCCTCTTGGATTTTTCCCTTAACAAGGATGTAGTGGCCTTCTTTGTCCTTCTTGATCAGTCTTGGCTTGAAATCCACTTTGTCTGCAAGTAAAATAGCTACCCCTGCTTTTTTGCAGGGTTCCTGTTGCATGGAGTGTTGTTTTCCATCCTTCGACTTTCAGTCTGTGAATTTCTTTTTGACTTAAATGTGTTTCTTGTGTGCAGCATATTGTTGAATTTTGTTTATTTGTTTTTTCTTTCCTTTTGGGTGCTAGGGATCAAACTCAGGGCCTTAAGCTTACTAGGCAAGTGCTCTACCACTGAACTAAGTCCCCAACCCCTGGATCTTGTTTCTCAATCTATTCTGCCAGTCTGTTTCTTTTGATTGGTGAATTGAGACCATTTACATTGATTGTTATAACTGATATGTATTGATTTATCCTAGTCATGTTATTTTTCTTTTGTTGTTTACTTTTCTTTCTCTTCTGTTTAATTACTTGCCTTGCCTGGTGGATTCATTCTGTTGGGGTACATGGAGTTGTAGTCTTCATTATCTCTTTCTAGAATGTCCTTCAGAACATTTTGGAGTTCTGGTTTGGTGGTCATGAATTTCTTCAGGTGTTCTTTGTCATGGAAATATATTTCCACATCAGTTTTGGAAGATAGTTTTGTGGGATACATCAATCTGGGTTGAAGATCGTTCTCTTTTAGGCCTTGCAATACTTGACTCCAAGCTCTCATTGACTTAAAAAGTTTGTGTTGAGAAGTCTGCTGTAATTTTGATGGGCTTTCCCTTATAGGTGAATTTTTTGGGGGGGTGCTGGGGATCAACCTCAGGGCCTTGTGCTTGCTAGGCTAGCGCTCTAACCACTGAGCTAAATCCCCAGCCCCAGGGGATTTGTTTCTTTTCTCTAATAGCTTTTAATATTCTGTTCTGTTGAATTTCTGGAATCTGGACTATTATATATGCCTTGGAGTAGATTTTTTTTTTTAGTCGTACCTAATTGAAATTCTGTATGTCTCACTTGCCTGTATGTCCAATTCTTTTTCCATGCTTGGGAAGTTCTCTGCCATTGCTTCTGTGAGCAGGTTTTTAAATATTATTTGCGTTATCTTTTGCTTTTCCATTGACTCTGATCAATCTTATGTTATTCTTCTTTGCATCATCTAGCAGCTGTTAGATTGACTTTTTTGTGGTCCCTTGCTATTTTTAAGAAATCTTCCTTTTCGTGATCACTAACCCCAATCCTGTCTTCCAGATCTGATATTCTGTCCTCACAGTGGTTCATTCTGCTGCCTATACTTTCAATATAAATTTTAATCTCCTAGATGTCTGACTGAATTTGTTTGATGGATTCCATTTCTTTCTTATGTTGCGTGCTCATGGTTTTCATCATTTTCCTAAGCTCCTCTATTTTTTTATCTGTATCTTCCCTAGATTCACTAATCATGCTCTCCATTATGGTCATCATCTCTGAAGTTATCTGAGAAATTATTTCTGATTTGATTTTTTTTCTACAGCCTTATTCATCTGCTTTGTTACTTCTGCTGTTACCACTTGAGAGAGTCCAGGTGGATAGCTTCCCAGTCGTTCCACCTCATTGCCTATGGGTTTGCCTTTGGCGAGCTGGAAGTTTGGGGTTGCATCTTGCTTCTGTGTCTTCTCATTTTCTTTTTTTTTAGTTTAATTCCTGCATCAATGATTGTAAATTGTTTATGGTAGGTAGCTTTATTGGTAGTAACGAGAGCCCTTAGGACATGACTGCTGCTCAGAGAAGTCTTCCAAATGTATTTGGCTTTTAGGTTTTGAGTCTGTCACAGTATCCTACCTCTTCAACTTATTGGAGATGAGAAATTGCTGTGTATTTGGCCAAGCAGTTCCTGGCACTGGCCTGCAGCATTGCCCTCAGGCAATCTCAGTTTTGACATACAAGGAAGAACAACTGATTAGAACAATTATATCGCCTTGGTTGAAGCAGTACAATCAGTAATAACAATAGCATCAGACACACTCTAGAAAATGACAAACAGTGCTGACTATTAATTTACCACATTTAATTGTATGAACGAGATTTGTAGTTTTATAACAAAATCTAAGACAAACCAGAAAATTGTGTACAGTAAATATCCCCTCAATATGGTGATTTTTACCCTCAGAGGAGAAAATTTAAAAGGGGTTAAGAGAGAAAGGGATTAGAAGCAAGGCTGTAGGACAAAGGAAAATTACACAGGAAACTGGTGAAAAAGATACCTGGGAAAGAAGGACAGGAGAAACAGAAACAAGAACAGAATGAAACAAACCACAACAACAAAATTCACAGTCACATAAAAATGAGAAAAACAATGAAGAAGAGAAAAATTTATAAACAAAAATAATAATAAAAAAAGCAAAGAAAGGAAGAAAAGCAGGGGGAAAAAAGGCCATTTCAGGGCATGTCTCTGCTATCACTGGTAGACAGCGGGGCCAGACAGAGCCCAGATCCATGTTGCTTGATCCCAGAAAGTCCACAGAAGAATCATGGTGGTGGTGGATAATCCCAGCACACCTGGGCCTTTAGTTCTACTGGTGTTCACGCTGCTTCTGGTTTCTGGCTGTGAGGCTGGGACCTGAGTTTTCAGACTGCAGCATTCTGAGTGCCTCCTGCCAGCTTGAATTTGGCTCCCTGACCGCCTGCTGGCCTGAACTCGGTTCTGTCTCGCTCTGACGCTTGGACCCTCTAGATGGAGCCAGCCTGCGGCTACTCTTGAGTTCTGACTTCAGTTGGTCCTTTCCAAAATGGCTATCAGCCAATTGCCTTCTTTTGTGGGGCATTTGAACCCGAAAAACTCACCAGCCATTGCAGTCCGCAGTGTCTGTTTTGTTCCACTGGTGCGTTTCTCTGCGGTGGCCTCTGGGGTCACCAGTAGTCACCGTGCCTCTTCAGGTTGGAGCCGCCGTACAGCTGCTGTGAGCTGGGGCTCAGGGAGAAATTGCCCCTGCCACCTCTCTCTTCTGCGTTGCTGGTCCCTCTCTTCGCTCTCCCCGTGGACTCTAATTCTCGCTTCACATCCTTGGAGGGGACTCACTTCCTTCTCATTCTCTTCTTCATGTTGCCATATTCTGGCAACTGGATTCCAAATGCTGCTCACCATTCTGCCATCTTCCAGGAAGTCAGTTGATTCTTTAATACTTTCAGTTCAGAGTGGTTTTTTTTCCATTACCAGACAAGCATATTCCAGGCAGAGTTAAAAACAAAGGTCCTGCCATAGGAAAAAACAGAAGTTGGATAATGAGACGATCCACGCAGTTCAAAGACTGAATGATTTCTAGAAGTATCAGAAAGTTCTTTTGATTAATTGCAATGATTTCTACTCACTTGGCCTAATCCGGCCACATGTACAGTTTTTATCCTGTAATTCCTTGTCTTAAAAAAAATGACAGACCCTGTAGCATCTATATCCACAGTTCTCAGGTTGTGAAGACTTCGCAGGGATTCCAGTAGAGATGTACCAGGCCGCTAAAACTAGAGGATAAACACAGTGTTATCTGTTTGGAATGTAAACTTACTTAAAAATTATGTTAGAGGTGAGTGTGTGGGAGCTGGGGAAGAGGGGATCAGGTTACGTGGCCAGTAGATAACTTCTGTGTGTGGTGCTGGGTTTGAACCTGGGACCTCATGGGTGTTAGGCAAATGATAAAGCTGTACCTCTGGGCTCTTAAAGTGTTTTTGATTATGGAACGTATGAGTTCTACATCTGAGTGTCTTGGTCACTTTCTCATCACTGAGACACAATACCAGACACCAACAGCTTAAAGGACGAGAGGTTTATTTGGGCTCCCAGTTGTTAGAGGTTTTAGTCTTAGGCCAATGAAAGGGCCTGGGCTGAGGAGAATTGCTCATGTCATGATGGGCAGGAAGCGGAGAGAGGAGAGAGGATCTGGGGAGGGAGATGCACCTTTCCAGGTCATTCCTCTGGTAACTGGCCTTCTCTGGCCGGGCCCCACCTCCTAATGGCTTACGGAGATAAGGTCCCAATTGTGCCTCCATGAGCCACTCGCCTTCCAGACACTTGAGACTTTGGGGCCATTTTAGATTAGATCAAAACCATAACACCATATATTTAACTAATTTGGGATTGAAAACATTCAGAAAAGGGCTGAGGATGTAGCTAAGTGGAAGAATTTTTGCCCAGTATGTGCAAGGCTGTGGGTTTAATCCCTAGTGTGCCAAAAAAACCAAAAGAAATGTTATCTATAGTGAATATGTGGAGACTTTTTCTTATCATTATTTCCTAAACAATACAATACAACCACTATATAGTTTTTGGATTCTAGTAGGTATTATAAATAATGTAGACATGATTTAAAGTACGGGAAGGGGAATGTGTGTAGGTATATGGAAATACTGTGCCATTTTATAAAAGGAATTTGAATATCCTTGGATTTTGATGCCCATGAGGCTCTTGGAACCAGTCTCCCACACCAAGGGATGACTGTATTTAGAATTTGTATATAAAGTTTAAAAGAGTAGTATATGATGGTAGGTGGGTGTGGTGGTACAGATCTGTAGTCTGAACGACTTGGGAGGCTTACGCAGAAAGATCTCAAGTTGAGGCCAGCCTGGGCAACTTAGTCACACCCTGTCTCAAAATAAAATAAAATAAAATAAAAATAAAATAAGGGGTACAGCTCAGTGGTAGAGCATGAGGCCCTGGGTTCTGTCCCCAGAAACAGACAGACAGACAGACAGACCCATGCGCGCACACACACGCACGCATGCGCACAGAGTATATTGTGGTAGATAAGGACACAGGCTCTGAAGGCAGACCTTGGTTTGAATAATCCTGACTCTGCCCTTTACTATCTGTGGGTTCCCAGACACCTGGTTACCATGGAAGGTCTGGTTCTGCTGCCCCCAGAGACAGATTAATGGGAAAACAAAGGCTTCAAGTGCAGCATGTTGGAAGTTGGGAATCAGTGCCTGGGACCTTCCTGCCTGGCACTGCCAGGAGACAGCATATGGTGCATCTTTTGTGGGAATATTGTGTCAGTGTTGGGCAGGCAGGCACAGAGTTGTTCTTCAGTCTTGAGAAATAGCCAGCTCTGGAATTTGAATCCTCAGCACCTTCTCTCAGGCCAGAAGTCGCTGAGCACCCCAGTTTATTACGGAGGCTATTTTAAAGGATCCTCATGAAAAGCTGGTTGGAAGAGATGATAAGACAGAGTTTGGAGGCAGGGGTGTGAGCTGTCTGCAGCCTCCCTGTGAGCCACCCTCCCTGCGCCTCTTTGTTCTCAGGAACTGGAAAGCCCTCCAGACTCCACACTTGAGGTTTTTAGGGAAGCTTCATCACATATGTGTGATTGATTAAATCATTAACCCTGATCTGGAGCTCGCCCTTCAGCACCTCCTCCCTTCCTGGAGGTTAGTAGTAAGTAAAGTGCCTTCTGAATTCCATGAGCTATTTTAGCAAATAATTGAACTCGAGGGCCTCTTGGTCGATGATCCCCAGTTTATAGCAGAGTACAAGTGGAAACCTGGGATTTATGACTGATGTTGGAAGTGTGGGCAGTCTTGTGGAGCAGAGCCATTAACCTGAGTCTACGCCAGTTCTGGGTGTGTTAGAATTGAATTGAACTGTAACATCCAGTGGTGTTACGCTCATTGGTATTGAAGAAACCCCACACATTTGGTGGCAGTGGTGTTGTAAAACCAGCTTGGACCTTTTTGGTTTTTTTTTAAACTATTATGAATAATGTTTCTGTAAATATTCATGTAACAAATTCTTATGTGTGTATAGTTTCATTTCTCTTGGGTTTATACCCAGGAGTAAAATTGCTGGGTCATATGACAATGCTGTGTTTAAATATTTTGATGAACTGCCTCCCTGTTTTCCAAGACAGCTACAACATTTTACAAGTCTTGCTTTTGGCCAGGATTTTGATCATAGCTACTGTAGTAAGTGTGGAATGGTAGCACATAGAGGTGTGTGTGTATGTGTGTGTGTGTGTGTGTGTGTGTGTGTGTGTGTGTTTTGAGACAGGGTCATCCTATATAGTTCAGACTGGCCTTGAATTCACTCATGTAGCCCAGTCTGACCTCAAACTCACAGTCCTCGTCTTGCCTCAGTGTCCTGTGTGCTGGGATTACAGGTGTGCACCACCATGCCCAGCTTCTCATTGAGATTTTGATTTGCATTTTCCTAATGGTGAATGATGTTGAGCATTTTACTGGTCATTTGTGGTTCTTTAGAGAAGTATATATTTAGACCTCTGCCTATTTTTAACCAGTTTGCCATTTTATAACTGAATTTGTAAGGGAGTTTATTGTGGTATTGGGGGTAGAACCCAGGGTCTTCACACTGTGGTAACAGCCTCAGTCCTGTTGACTGGTTGATTGACAAGGTCTGGCTAAGCTTCCAGGCTGGGCTCGAACTTGCAATCCCCCTGCCTCAGCCTCCCAGAGTGCTGGCATTACAGTCAGGCACCAGCATGCCAGCCTTTTTGAGTTCTTTATATAGTCTGGACACAAGTTCCTGATTAGATAAGTGACTTGCAAATATCTTCTCCCATTCTGTGGGTTGTCTTTTTACTTTATTGTATTCTTTGAACTACAAGAATTTTCCATTTTGATAAAGTCCAACATACCTGTTTTTTTTTCTTTTAGTTGTGTGTACTCTTGGTGTCATAGTTAATAAGCCATTTATTAATCTGAAGTCTGTAAACAGGTATAAACAGTTTATAAACAGTTTATAAACAGACATAAACAGTTTATACCTGTTTCCTCTAAGAGTTTAGTAGTTTTAAGTCTCACTGATCTGTTTTGAGGTAGTTTTTGTAGCATATGGTGTAAAGTAGGACTCTTCATTCGTCTGTATGTGGGTTGCAATTGTCCCAAACTCCACTTGCCTTTTTTTTTTAGCCCATAGAATTGTCCTGACACCCTTGTTGAAAAATCATTTGACCCTAAGTGTAAGAATTTATTTCTGGACTCTGAATTCTATTCCATTGATCTCTGTGTCTATCTTTATGTTGGTGCTGCTTTTTTTGCTTGTTTTTTCTTTTGGTTTTTTGAAACAGGGTCTCACTATGTAGTCCAGACTGACCTCTAACTTTTGTTCCTCCTTATTCAGCCTCCCGAGTGCTGGGATTATGGGTGCATGCCTCCATGCCTGGCTCACGCTGATGATTAGTGTAGTTTTATAGTAGGTTCTGAAATTGGCAAATGTGAGTCCTCCAACTTTGTTCTTCCTTCCCCAGATCATTCTGTCTCTTCTAGGTCTCTTGCATTTTCATATCCATTTTAGGGTAAGCTTATCAATTTCTGCAAAAAAAAAAAAAAGAAAAAGAAAAAGATGCAATAGAATTTTTAAATATTGATCTTGTAACCCGCAGTTTGTAAACTCATTTTTTAAATAGTTCTGAGAGTTTTTAAAAAACTTGTTTGGGTTTTCTGTATTTCAGACTATGTCGCCTAAAAACAGAGATAGTTTTACTTCTTCCTTTCTAATCTGTATACCTTTTTTTTTTCCTTACTTAATTGCCATGGCTAGAAAATTTAGTAAAATGTTGCGTAGAAGTGCTGACAGCAGATATCCTTGCCTTGTTCCTGATTTTAGAGGGAAAACATTGGGACTTTTCTTGTTAAGTAACCGGTTCTTTGTTAGATAGCCTTCCTTAGGTTGTGGAGGTTTGATAAATTACTATTATTACCATTATCATTTTTATTATTATTTTTTTGTTTTTTGAGACCCTGTCTCAAATTCACTGTGTGGACCAGGCTGGCCTCAGACTCCCAGTGATCTTCCTGCCTCAGCTTCCAGAGTGCTGGGATACTACAGGTTTGTGCCACCATACCCAGCAAGGTTCATAAATTATTTTTTAACCTTATATTCTGGGTATTTTTCTATGTAATTAATACAGTACACATTAAAAATAAAATTTTTAGTGGCTGCACATTATTCAGCCATTAAAATGTCACATATGCAGCCAGGCATGGTGATAAATGCCTGTAATCCCAGCACTTGGGAGGCTGAGGCAGGAGGATTGCTGTCAACTTGAGGCCAGCCTGGGCTACATAGTGAGACCCTGCCTTAAAAAACCAGTAAACAAACAAACAAAATCACATGTGCTGTATAATGTGGTAAGAATTGTGCACTTGAGTCAGCTCCTGTTTTGAAGCCACATTTTATCACTTACTGTGTGTAAAATGATGAGAAAGATGTTACTTTTCTGAAACAAATATAATATTTGACTACTTTTCAAAATAAGGGTGCAGAATAAATAAAATAATAGATAATTGTTATAAAATGCTCAGCATAGTCATACAAAACACAATAGAGGGTTAAATAGGAACATTTAAAGTGTTGGTTCTATAATTAAAGCCCTTAAATCTTTACTAATTTATTAGTTTTTTATTCCTTAGACTGAAGTGACTGGGTTAAACTCTTCCTTCTGTCCCCTCCTTTCCTTTCCCCTTCTTCCCCTTCTCTTCCCCCTTCTCTCTCCTCCCCTCCTCTCTTTCTTGGGTTTGAACTCTGGGCCTTTGCACTGAGCTACATTCCCAGCCCTTTTTCTATTTTTTCTTTTGGGACAGGGTCCTGAAATCTCCTGCTTCAGCCTCCCAAGTGCTGGGACTATAGGTGTGTGCCTCCATGGCTGGTCAAACTTTTTCTTTTTTGAGGATAATACCAGTACTAAATTCTTTTACCCAAATACATTTATCATATTTGAATAATCATGTTGGAATGAGAATTTTGTGGGAGATTAAGTTGAAAAGTAAATTAGAGTTAGATTTTGGAAGGATATCAGGGTAACTATCCAAGAATTTTTTTTGTCTTCAAGCTCATGGGGGTCCATTGAAGGTTTGAGTAGGTGGGAATCATGAGTGATAATTCTGGAGAATTAATTTCCTATGCCTCTGAGGACTTCCCTGACCACTCCCAACGGCCTAAATGCCAATGTGCGTGTCCGCTCCTATGCGCTTATGTGGTACCCAATACGAGAAGTCCATCCTGTATTATAGGAACTTAACAGGCAGTGTGCAAATGTCTAATTTGCTGCTTCTCTTCCTTCTGGGAACACGGCTCAAACATTGTCTTCCCACTGCCTAACAGTATCTATTGCCTATCACTTTCTTAACGCATGAGTAAATGAATGTTTTGTTTTCTGCTTTTTTGGAAACTGACTTGTTCCTTTTATGTTCTCTTCATGTTTCTTGCTGGGCTCCAAGGAGGAGGCGTCTCCTTATTCCTTACTTGATATCTGCTTGAGTTTCTTGACCACGCACCTTGAGAAATTCTGTTCAGCAAGGCAAGATGGAACACTGTGTCTGCAGGAACCTGGAGTCTTTCCACAAGAGGTGGCCGATCGACTGCTTCAGACCATGGCATTTCATGGTAAGAAATAAAAAAACAGGAAACAAAAATTATGTGCTGTTAATTGGTACCAATTTGGAAGTACTGTTGTGAGCATTTAATTATTTTCTTTGAACTACTGCTATGGCCATTTAATTATTTTCTTAGAAATAACAGAAAAGGCCAGATGAACCTGATGACAAGAAAAGGAATTCATTTATTTTTATCTATCCTGCCTCTTACTGTGTAATTTTGAATAAGCATTTTTCTTTTCTAATCTGGGCAAACTTTTTTTTTTTTGCTTTGAGAAGTCATTCTTCCGTCAAAAGTAACTTCTCTAATTACAAAATACCCATTTAGAAATCTTTGGGTGTAAAATACCTTTATCTTCATTTGTCAGTGGGAGAATCAATACTATCATAGAAAAACTAGTTTCTGCTTTTGACCTATAAAATGGGAAACCTGGGCTGGGGATTTAGCTCAGTGGTCAGAGTACTTGCCTTGCAAGCATAAGGCCCTGAGTTCAATCCCCAACACCAATCAATCAATCAGTCAATGGGAAACCATGGCTAACTTAAAACTTGCATTTTCTAAAACAAATTCTAAATTGAAAAGTATCATCTGTGAAATTATGCATATTAAGTCTTTTTTATTTTTATGTGTTCTAAGTTGAAAGGGATACACCTTTATTATGTCTTTTTTTTTTTTTTTTTTTTTTTGGTGGTGCCGGGGATCGAACTCAGGCCCTTGTGCTTACAAGGCAAGCACTCTAATCACTGAGCTAAATCCCCAGCCCCTTTTATTATGTCTTATAAAAATACTCTTACAAGTGGGGAATAGAATTTGTTCATAGCTGTAAAACAGAATGAAAATTTGGCATAATAATAGCTATCATTTATGGCTTGCCTGTTTTGTGTCAGGCATTTTACATAGGTCGCTGTCACTACCTCCATTAATATGCAGATAAAGAAACTGAGGACTGGAGAAGTGATTTCCTGCTGGTCACTCTGCTTGTGAAATGTGTAGGTGCAGGTCCGTCTGTCTGTGAACACAACAAATCAGACACACATGTTTAAATACCACATTGTTCCTCTGGTGTGAGAAACCAAAAGTGTAAATAAAGGGTTGGGGATTTAGCTCAGGTGATAGAGCACTTGCCTAGCTAAGCACAAGGCCTTGAGTTCAATTCCCCAGCATCCCCCAAAAACATACAAACAAACAAACAAATGAAACTGTAAATAAGGACCAAAACATACAGTAGATATTGGGAAGTGGGAAAAAAAAATTGGCAAATGGTAAGGTGAACAAGGGAATGGGGAGGGGGAAATGAAGGAAGGGACAAAAGAGAATAGAAGAAAAAAATGGAAACAAAACTTTGGAAATAAGGAGGGGGAGAGGGGTTAAAGGGAGGGGAGGGGGACGGGAAAGAAAGAAGCAGCAGGATGTACCATGTACAGGTGCAGGTTCCTTATGATGCATGTTATCATTATAGGTATCTAAAATGCACCAATAAATTTTTTTTAAAAATGAAAAAACTACACAACAATTTAAGAGATTGTGCTAGTGCTAATATTTCTTTCTAATCTCAATTTAATAATTTTGCTCAGCATATTTGATTTAAAAACTGGTAAATAAAAAAAAAGTTAACTAAAGTTTTAACTTTGCCAGATTCAATTATTCCTTTGAAATATAGTGATAGCTAATAATAGCAGCTAACGTTTATTGGATACTTATTGCATTTTATGCACTGTGGCAAATGCGTTATATGGATAGAATAATGAAAGTGGCTTTTAAGTAAGTGTAATTAAATAATTGTCCTTCAGAATAATGTTTTAGACAGGCTATATGCCTGATCAAAATGTATTTTCCAACTTTTCTTTTCAAACTGCCTTCCCATGAGGAAACGGAGGGTCAGAGAAGTAACTTGCTGCCCCTTTTTGTGTTGCCCTAATGTGATCACCAGCCTTAGTTACCAGAAACAATTCTGAGTTATTTCAAACAGTCCGGAGTGGAACTGTTGAGAGTGTGCAAGAGAACATGTTGCCAATTCTGGTTACAATTTTAAAAAGTTGTTTCATAAAATTTTCTGTGGTTTGCAAGTTTTCATGATAAAGTAGAAAAAGAACCAAGCATAGACGTGCAAGCCTATAATCTCAGTGGCTTGGAAGGCCAAAGCAGGAGGATCGTGAATTTAAGATCAGCCTGGGTAGCTTAATAGGACCCTGTCTCAAAATAAAATTGTTTTTTTTTTCTTTTTTTCTTTATAGATGAGGTCTCATTTCTTTCCAGCTTCTTTCAAGATTTTTCTGTTCTTAGCTTTCATGTTTTGAGTTTGTTTTGTTCAGCATTCACTCGTCTTATTCAATGTATAGTTGTGTCTTTTGCCAAATTTGGAAAGTTTGGGGGCATTATTGCTTCAAGTACTTTTTCAAACCCACCCTCTTTCTCCTTTCCTTTGGGAATTCCAATAGCATAGATAGCTTTGGGTGTTTTCTTTGAGGGGAGGTGTTCTAGTGTATTTTTTCCTGCTGTCTAAATTTGGATATTTCTATTCTTTTATCTTGTAAGTCACTGATTTTTTCCCCCTTTCCCTCAATTTGCTTTTGAGCCCAAACATTATTGTATTTTTCAGTTGTGAAATTTTCACTTGATTCTTTTTTATATTTTCTGTTTCCTTGCTGAAGCTTTCTGGTTTTCATTTCTTTCAAGCATTTTTTTTTTTTTTTAATGGTGCTGGGAATCAAACTCAGGGTGTTGTGCTTGCTAGGCAAGTACTCTACCACTGAGCCAAATCTTCAACCCCTCAAGCATGTTTGTAATTGTTCACTTTTGAAAATGCGTTTGCATTTTAATTAACACTCCTTTAAAATCTTCACCAAATAATTAAAAAAATTTTTGTTACCTCAGTTGACATCCACTGATTGTCTTTTATTCTGTTCTTGGTATGATGAGTCATTTTTGACTGAAACCTGGGCGTTTTGGATACTAGGTTACTCTTATTTTAGTTTGTGTTTCTGCAGTGGCAGTCAGCAGCTGGTGCTCTGGCTCCCCCTCAGATTCCAGTGGTGCCTCCCCTGCGAGGGAGATGAGGGTATCCTTTCTGCTCCATCACCACTGACACCATGTTGGGAGGAAGTGATCTCATTACTGCTGGGCAACTGTGAAAGTCCTGACTTTCCACAGACTTCCTGTGACATTCCCCCGACAGGGAGCGGGGAGCGCTTCATTACTGCTAGATGCATGTTGAAGTCCGGGCTCCGCGGACGGTGTCTGCTGACAGCACTGGGGTGAAGGTGGTTCTCTCCAGCTGGCGGGGGTGAAGGTCTGGCTCCTGAGCTTTCGGTGACGCCTCCCCGTGGGAGGTTGGGACGGGTAGTTCCAGCCTTGAGAGGATGGAAATCTAGGCTCCCTGGGCATTTGTTGGCACAGATGGGCGTTGCGGTCACAGTTTTTCCCCCACCAAGATCTTTAGCTGAAGTAGAGCACTTACTGTGCAGAAAGTTTCCTTCTTGCTGGCTGTGCCTTCCCTGGTACTCACTACAGGGAGCAGATGTTCTTGGAGCTTGTTTGTGCTCATTAGTGTCTTCTTCAACTTTGGGTGTGGGCTACATGACCAGAAAAACACCCAGGACTCCGCTGTTTCTCCTTGGGTCCCAAGGTCCCCAGCTGGACTGTTTTATTTACCTTTTGTGGTGATCTGTCCCTAGCTCACCTTCCCAGCCTCATTTCTTTCTTTCTTTCTTTCTCTCTTTCTTTCTTTCTTTCTTTCTTTCTCTCTTTCTCTCTCTCTCTCTCTCTTTCTTTCTTTCTTTCTCTCTTTCTCTCTCTCTCTCTCTCTCTCTCTCTCTCTCTCTCTCTCTCTCTTTCTTTCTTTCTTTCTTTCTTTTTTTGACACAAGGTCTCGCTTTGTAATTCAGGCTGGTCTTACACTCACTATGTAGCCCAGGCTGGCCTCAAACTCTCAGTGACCCTCCTGCCTCAACCTCCCGAGTGCTCTTTTCTCCCTTTGATGGTGCTCTTACTTCCTTTCTCCATCTTTGAGTTCCTTCATCATCTTTGAAGGCCTGACTCAAGCATTCATAATAGATTACTTCCATTCTTTGCTTTCATAGTACTTTGTACTTGGCACTGATATTACATACATCTTGCTTTGTTATGGTTGGTTGTGTCTTTTTTACTCCGTGAAATTATAAATTGAATATAGAGGCATATCTGATTTTTCTTTTTATCTACAATATTTAATACTGCCTGACCTCCAGTAATTGTTAAAATGTTGTTTAGTGGCTAGGTGTGGTGGTGCGTGCCTGTAATCACTGGGAGGCTGAGGCAGGAGGATTGTGATGAGTTTGAGGCCAGCCTGGCTGCATAGTGAATTCAAGGCCAGCCTGAACTACACAGTGAGACATTGTCTCAAAAAAAAAAAAAGTCGTTCAATGGATGGGACCCCGTCACGAAATTTACCCCCTGAGATAAGAATTTAGGTAGTTTAAAAGACTGTCTCTAGAAAAGCACTGTCCAGTAGAAACATAGTTTTACATTTACTGGTGACCACACTAAAAGAGTTCAACAAGGGCCAGGGGAGTAGCTCAGTGGTAAAGTACTTGCCTAGCATGGTTCAGGCCATATGTTCCATTATATACAAATTATTATCATTTCAACATGTGATTGACATGAAATTATAGCGATATTTTACAATCTTTTTTGTTATATTGTGTGTTCATAATCACATTATGTGTTTTGCACTTAATGCTTACCTTGAGCTGGGTATGGTAGGTCATGCCTTGTGATCCCAGCGCTCTAGGAGGCTAAGGCGGGAAGATTGGAAGTTGGAGCCTCACTTGGGCAACTCAGCAATTCAGCAAGAACCTATCTCAAAATAGAGACTAAAATAAGGAGCTAGGGATATAGCTCAGTGTGAAGGCCCAGGGTTCAATCCCCAGTATGGGAAGGGGGGGTCCTGAATTTATACTAGCTGTTCAGGTGCTCTGCAGCTGTATGATTAGTAGCTACTATGTTAGAAAGTACAACTCTGGAATATGTAATGGGATTCTTAACACATAATTATTTATTTTTGTCCACTGTGCCAGTTTTTATAAAGTTTTTTGTAGCCATCTAATGATAATTGATAATATCCATTAGGGAGGAGTATTCCATTTAAAAAAATTGAGGGTGGCTCACTGACTGCCTGGTCTGCGTTCTTTAGGATGGGCTAACTGAGGGACCACTTGACTCAGTCTCTTGACATCAGGCTCTTTATTTATTCTGCCCCAACTCCTGTACCCCAAACAGTTCTTTGACTGCCTTTTATTTGCTTGGCTGTTGCTTCTTTCATAGTAGATGTTGTTTAGTTAATGTGTTGCTTAGTTGTTTAGTTGATGTTTAGTTATTGTTGGAATATGGCTCCAAAGTACTTGTGGCACACTTATTAGTAGGCAGGTACGTCTCTTAGGAACTTTTTAAAGAGTTTACTTTGTCTTATTTATTTACATTCATTTGAAAGAGAGGGGCTATAACTCCTAGGTTCTTTTAATAGGTTTTAGATATGGCTAGTGGTTTACTAATGAGTTATAAACACTGTATATGTGCTGAATATAATATATATATTTGGTTATATAACAACGTGTTGTAGCGAATTTAAAGTATAGGCTAGAAATGCCTTGCTAGCAAATCAAATGCCTTAACACAAAGTTTAAACCTCACTCATGATATATAAACTCTGTAAGCCCATCAAGGCTTCTGTTCCATGGTCACCTTAGCATCCAGACTTTCGTAAAGCTGTGCTCTTTATAACTTGAAGATAGCATGGAAAATCATGCATTGGATTCTGGGTGCTTCAGCGTGTAGTCCATGGCAAGAATGAGCACATATCTCCATCCGGCTCAGGGAGAGCTGGGAAGTACAGCTGTGCATATGTCCAGTAAGATGAGGAAAATCAAGTATTAGTGGAGTTCATTGAGGTCTACTATAGTCCTGATTCTGCCTCTGGTTGGCTCCGTGATCTTGGAGAGCCACGTTTTAAGCCTCGGCTTATTATTTATAAATTGTAGGTAATAGTAATATCCTTGTTCACTGAATTCCAAGTATCAGATGAAATACAGTTGCATAGGAGCACTTTGCAAACGTACAGTATGGTGGACATATTAGCTGTTTTTTTTGTTTGTTTTTTAACTATTTCTTGAAGTAAAAGTGGTGCTTGTGTTTCCCCAGGTCTCCTGAATGATGGAACCGTGGGTATTTTTAGAGGCAACCAGATGCGCTTAAAACGAGCTTGCATTCGCAAAGCAAAGATCTCTGCTGTTGCTTTCCGGAAAGCCTTCTGCCATCACAAGCTGGTGGAACTGGACGCCACAGGCGTGAATGCCGACATCACCATTACAGACATCATCAGCGGGCTTGGCAGTAACAAGTGGATCCAGCAGAATCTCCAGTGCTTGGTGCTGAACTCACTAACCCTCTCCCTGGAGGACCCTTATGAGCGCTGCTTCAGCCGGCTTTCTGGCCTTCGAGCTCTAAGCATCACCAATGTCCTCTTTTACAATGAAGACCTGGCCGAAGTTGCCTCGTTGCCAAGACTGGAGAGCCTGGACATTTCCAACACCTCCATCACAGACATCACTGCTCTCTTGGCCTGCAAAGACCGACTCAAGTCTCTAACCATGCACCACTTGAAGTGTTTAAAAATGACAACTACCCAGATCCTGGATGTTGTTCGGGAACTCAGACATCTGAATCATCTTGATATCTCCGATGATAAACAGTTTACATCAGACATAGCTCTTCGCTTACTAGAACAAAAGGACATCCTACCCAATCTTGTCTCTCTGGATGTTTCTGGGAGAAAGCATGTGACAGATAAAGCTGTTGAAGCTTTTATACAGCAACGGCCCAGCATGCAGTTTGTAGGTTTGCTGGCCACTGATGCTGGTTATTCTGAATTCCTCACAGGCGAAGGACATTTGAAGGTTAGACCTTAAAATGTATTATTTTTAGCAAGTGCAAGGCCCTGAGTTCAATCTGCAACACGTATGGTGGCACGTGCCTGTAATCCTTGCATTTGGGAAGCTGAGGCAGGAGGATGGCCTCAAGGTTGAGGCTAGTGTGGTCTACATTATGAGTTCAAGGCCAGCCTGGACTGCATAGCAAGACCCTGTCTCAAAAAAACCAAACCAAAACAACAACAACAAAAAAGTGTTTTGTCAGGCTGACCAAAGTCTTAGTTGCGTGGACTCTGTTATTGGATGAGTGTCTAGTATTTGGGACACATTGAGGAAGCAGGGGATTGTATAGGGCAGTGATGGTGAACCTCTTAGAGCTTTTCAGTGATGCAGACAGCCTGCTGCGGCTTATGTGCCGTAGGTTTGCCACCACTGGTCTAGGGGAAAGGCTTGCTCTAGAGTCACAGTCTCAGGGAAAAGCCCAGCTTTCATTGCCTCCTCACTGTGAGCAAGCTCTGATGTAACTTAATTTTGAGTTTGCATTTCCTAATTTATAAAATAGACACTGTTTTTACTTTGCAGAATTCTTCTGAATAATAATTATGAAGTACAGTGCAGTAGGTTCTGGATAAACAGTGCCTTATTATGATACCATTTAGATTTTTGAACCATTTAAGCATCTCATTTCTAATTGATCACTTCTATGAAACTAAGAATATTCCTTGTGCAATTGAGTACCTAATGGGAGATCAAGTTCTCTGTGGAACTCTCCACTGTAGAAGTGGTAAAAAATTTCTTAAGGTTTCTTACACTTAATGGTTTAAATTTAGTTTAACAAACATCAGTTGGACTTGATACATGTTTGAATACAAAGATGAAAATGACATAGGATCCACCTCTAAGGGGACTAATCTAATGGGAGTGGTGGTGATGTGATCACAAATCTGTTACAGATTTGTATTTACTTACACTTTAAGCTTATAGCCTAAGAATCTCGAAGGTGTGTAATACTATATATGGAAATGTTTAGCAGAGACCTGACTTAATTAAGCCTTCTCTAAAGGATAGATGAATGAGTGGAGATCCTAAGGGTGGGTAGCTAGATGGACAGCATTCTATGTACGGAGAGTAATTTAATACATGCAAAAAGCCTATGTGGTAGGTAGGGAAGTTGGACCCTAGCCATAGGTATTTTTATTTATTTACTTGGTTTTTTGAGACACGGTCTCACTATGTAGTTCAGGTTGGCCTTGAACTCACTGCGTAGCTCAGGCTGGCCTTCAACTTGTGGCGCTCTTCTTGCCTTAGCCTGCTGAGTGCTGGGATAACAGACATGTGCCACCGCATTCCTGGCGTAAGTAGACTTTTTAAAAATAGAGATAATTGAAACTTTGTTCTTCATTGATGTATATGCCAAAGTTGATATTCCTTTTATTTATTTTACTACTGATTTGAAAGCTGAAAAATAATAGATCATGGTAGAGGAGAAGAGCTGAGATTGCTATGTCTCCCTTTTTAGCATTTTCTTATTTTTCTGGGCGTGATGGCACATACCTTTAATTTGAAGCTTACAGACTAAGGCAGCAGGATCACAAGTTCTTTCGCTAGTCTGGGCAGTTGAGCAAGACCCTGTCTCAAAATTTAAAAAATTAAAAATAGTAAAATAAAATAGAAAGGGCTGAGGCTGTAGCTCAGTGTGAAGCCTTGGGGGTTCAGTCCCTGCTAGTGTCCTCCATTCCCCCACAAAAAAATGGCGACATGCCTAATTGAGCACAGCTGGTGAAACCCTGCTCTGAAATGATTATCTCAGTGAAGTGTTGCGATGCTTTTAGTTTAGGTTGGCTTTTTGGCTTTATATCACTGTTTTTTAGACCACACTAAATGATGCAAGAAATCATTGATGTAATTCCTAGTATTTATGTGGAATTGGTGGTTTTTTAAAGAAAACACTTGCTTATTGTGTGTCTATGTGCATTAGTTACGGTGTTTTGGCCCCTTGACTCTGAGGAAGGTATGACTGTCCTCAGCTCGGGAAAATGGCCACCTCCTTCCTAACAACTTCTTTTCCCTCCCTCCCTCCCTCCCTTCCTTTCTTTATTTTTTTGTTTTTGTTTTTGAGTAAATGGCCTCTCAAGGGTCCTGGCCAACCGTATTGAGCCAGCGTTCATACCCCGGACTGTTTGATTCTGAAGCCTGTGTCTTTCCAGTGCACCTCATGCCCCTCTTTGAGTATTTTAGGTCTGTCTTTCCCCTCACCTTGTCCCACCATAGCTGCTTTTCTGACCATAGAATTCTCAGCTCTGTCATCACTATTTCCCCACTCAGTTTTCTCTTCTGTCAGTTTCCTGAACCTTGGACTTCTGCACATGTAGGACTTTTTACATTTGTTGGCAACCTCATTCCCAGGCTTATTTTTTCTACCAAGCTATGGTTCTAGCTTCCGAGGATCTTTGTAAGTCTGCTAAACCCAATACTAATCTCAGCCTTCATAGTATTTGACCTAGTGTGGTATTTGATGCAGTTGGTCTTGCTTCCTCTTTGAGATACAATTTTTTAAAATTAGTTTTCAGGGTATCACACTTGGCATGATTCTTATTTTTTCCTACTTTTCTTGCTGCTTAGTTTCAATTTCCTTCATTGACTTTTCTTCATCTACCAAACCTCTAACTATTGAAATGTTCCATTCTTGGTCCTGAAATGTACATGTTTTCTGTTTGTTTGTTTGTTTCTTTGATGTAGTCTTGCTATGTACTTACTTCAGGCTGGCTTTGAACTCACTATGTAGCCTATGGTGGCCTTGAGTTGGTGGCAGTCCTCCTGCCTCAGCCTCAGGGAGTTCTGGGATTACAGGCACGTGCCACCACATCTGACTATTAAAATTTATATATTGATGACTCTTAAATTTGTATCTCTAGCTTAGACCTCCCCTTTGAACTTAGACTTCCGTATTGAACTGCAGTAATCAACAGAGGAGTTGGTCCATTAAAAAAATTTATGAACTACTTTTTAAAGATGTCTGAGTTAGTATTCTTGTTCTCAAAGAATTCTAATCTAGCAGAGAGGAGACAGATTTAAAAATAGCGTCAGTCCATGCTGGGCATGCTGGTGCATATCTGTAATGTCAGCTATTTGGGAGCATAGGGAAAGAGGATCACAAGTTCCAGGCCAGCCTAGGCTACATAGGGAGACCCTGTCTTAAAAAAAAAATGTTAGGGTTACAAGTTGGTGGTAGAGCACCCCGGGTTCCATCTCCAATCCTTCCAAAAAACCCAAAAAACAAAAAACACTTTCAGTCCTGTGTGAGAGTTGCTATAGTGACGTACAGAGTACTGTAAGGACATTTGTTTTCAGGCATGATGGCATGTGCCTGTAGTCTCAGCCCCTGGAAGCTGAGTCAAAAAGGGTCACTTGAACCCAGAAGTTTGAGGCCGGCCTGGAGAACATAACAAGAACTTACCTCAGAAAAAAAAGACAGAGTCCTGGGGGCTAGCTCAGTGATAGAGCATATGCTTAGTATGTGTGAGACCCTGTTGGATCTCTGGCACTGTGAGAGAGAGACACAGACAGAGAGAGCATGAAGGAACTTGTCCCTATAATATCAATTTTAGTCTTAACCCACATACTAAATATTAGTAAGGTTTAATTTAATAGTTAAGAACTATTTACCAATTTGGTTTTTTTGGTATTTTTCATAGTTTTTGTTAGTAGTACATGCTGGCATAATGATTACATTTATCATGGGAAGTGGATACATGTACATAACACATCTGAATTCTTTTTATTCCCCCACTTCCATATTTTGGTCTCCTGATTTGCAAAAACCTGTCTCTTTGTTTCCTATTGTCTATCTTGCACTTTGTTCTTTAAATTATTTGTAGTATAGGTTTCTCAGGGAGGAGAAACCATGCAACATTTAAGTTATATGTCTGATTTATTTCACTTATCATTATGGTCTCAAGGTACACCCACCTTCCTACAAATGACTCAAATTTATCCTTCTTTATGGCAGAGTGTACTCCCATCTTACTTTCTTGTTGCTGAGACATAATACCAGACACTCATAAATTGAAAGAGGAAAGGTTTATATCAGCTCACAGTTTGTAGAGATTTCAGTCCATAGTCGCCTGGTTCCAAGGCAGGGCAGCAGGGCAGAGGGAAAGAATTCATGGCAAGACAGACAGGAAGCAGCAAGCCTGCCTTTCCCTTTTATCCCATCTAGGCTATAAGCCTTTTGGGTAGTGTCACTCACATGTAGGTTGGGGCTTCTGTCTTCAGTAAATCCATTCAGCCACAACCAGAACTGTGCTAATTCCACTCAGTGAGTAATTTAGTACCACATGCCCTTAATCCCACTATCACATACCCTAGATCCAGCCAGCTGCAAAAGCTCCACTTATGAGTGCCTGAGGCTTTGGGAGGGACATCTAGATACAAGCCATAGCAACTCCATAGTGTATAAATACCACTTTTACCTTAATCATCTGCTGATGGACATAGAGAGCAAGTCCAAATTTAACTATTATGAGTTGTGTTGCTATAAACATGGATATGCATGTATCACTCTAATACGATGATTTAACTTTTTCAGGAAGGTTCCTAGAAGGGGAATAACTGGGTTGAATGGAATTCCTAATTTTGGTTTTTTGAGGACTCTCCATACTGATTTCCATAGTGGTTGTACTAGTTTACATCCCCACCAACAATTTAGAAGGGTTCCTTTCCCTCTTGCAGCCTCATCAGCATTTATTATTTGGGTTCTTAATGAGAACCATTCTTTCTGGAGTAAGATGGAATCTTGGTGTGGCCAAAAATGTTGAACCTTTTTTCATATATATATTGACCATTTATACTACTTGTTCTGAGAAATGTCTGGTCATTTCAGTTGCCTATTTTTGTGATTGGGCCTTTTATTTTGGGGAGGTCTGATTTTTTTGAGTTCTTTAATTATTCTACATATTAGTCCTCTGTCTGAGGAGTAGCTGGCAAAATTTTTTTCCCATTCTGTGGGTTGTCTCTTCACTCTGTTGATTGTTTTCATTTTATTGCTCTGCAGAAGCTTTTTAATTTGATATGGTCCCATTTGTTAATTCTTGATGTCGTTTCTTGTGAAATTGGTATTCTGTTCAGAAAGTCCTTGCCTATGCCTGTCTTCATGTTTTATCCATTTTTATCTTCCAGCAGATTATTTCTGCTTTAATATTTAAATCTTTGATCCATTTTGATTTATTTTAGTACATGGTGAGAGATACAGATCTAGATTCAATCTTCTGCATGTATGTAGCTAGTTTTATCCACAGCATTTGTTAGAGAGACTGTCTTTTCCTCCAGTGTTATTTTTGGCCCCTTTGGCAAAGATCAGATGGCCGAATGTGCTCGGGTTGTTTCTCTAGACTCTATTTCTATTCTATTGATCCATGTGTTTGTTTTTGTGCCAGTACCATGCTATTTTTATCATTGTAGCTTTGTAGTATAATTTGAAATCTGGGATTATGATGCCTCTTGCTTTGCTCTTATTGCCTGGTATTGCTTTTGCTATTCTGGGTCTCTTCTGGTTCTATAGGAATTTTAGGATTATTTTTTCTAGTTCTGTAAGTAATGCTGTTGGTATTTTAATTGTGATTGTATTAAATCTATGTATCAGTTTTGGTAATATGGCCATTTTGACAATATTAGTTCAACCTATCTAGTAGACGATATCTTTCCATTTTCTAATGTCTTCGATCTTTTTCGGAGTACTACAATTTTCATTATAGAGATTTTTTTCACTTCCTTTGTTAGGTTAATTCATAAGTGTTTGATTTTTCTTGAAGTGATGATGAATAGTATTATTTTCCTAATTTCTGTCTCTGGATTCGTTATTGGTGCAAGGAATGTTCCCATTTTTTGCGTGTTTATTTTGTATCTTGCCCTTTCTGTATTTGAAACTGCAAAAGATAGAACATACATACACATTTTTTTTTTAATAAAGTGAGATTGATTGAAGATGCTTATAGTTTGAGGTGCCAGATTGCTTGATTTGAGGTTTTATCACTTGTGCTCGCTTTGGCAGCACATATACTAAAATTGAAGGTTTATCATTTGTTATATATGTCTTAATCACTGAATAAAACATCTAGCTAATGGCATTAGAGTATTTAACATTCCAGTAACAAAAAATTCTTTAATTTTATGCTTAAAGGTAACTTGAAACTATTGCATATAAGAGATTTATAAAGTGGTTGGAACCACTTTGTATGTTTTCTATCTTGCAGTTTTTTTTTAAATTTTATTTTAATTGCATTTTTTTCATTTCATGTGTTAGTGTCTTTCCAAATCTACAAGAAAAAGTTACAGGTGATTCAAAAAGAACTGAACAAATTGAAGCATTTTATTACTCAGTAACTGCTTATATATGTAAATGTGTAATCAGAATCAATTTGTATTTATGTATACTATATATAGAACCTTCAAGAAGAATTTTATAAAAATACTTCCATTGTTATTTCTGCGATCTTAAAAATTATCAGTATGTGCCCCCATGTTATTTGTTATACAACAGTACCATAGTTCATTTTAGAGCAGACCTTTGTAGCAAGCATATCAGTGATTGTAGGGTCAGCCATGACACATCCTCTCATCTCCTCAGAGCTTTAGTTTCCTATGTGAATATTTTATATTTATACAAAACCTAGTTACCGAGTTTAAATATATGATCATTTTTATGTCTCTGTGTATAATGCTATTGCCAGAAAAGACTAAATCTTCCCCCTTATGGAGATTATATCTCTCTGAATGACATTTTTTGCATGCATATTTTTACCTTTTCATACAATAAAATAGATACAAAGATGATAAATTACAATTGCATAGCTTAATGAGTGAAAATAAGGCAAACATGCCTGATATCATCACTCAGATGACTTTGTCAGCTACCTCCGGCTCTTCTGTGTGCCCTGTTCTGTGTATAACTCCTTCCTTCATAAAAGTAACCTTTGGGCTGACTTTAATAATGATTATGACTTTGCATTTCTTTATAGTTTCATGACTCAAATGTATATCTTCAGACACTTTGGTTAATCTTCCTTCTTTAAAATTTTTTTTTTACTTTTGCATATAATTTTTAATAGCAGTTAAAAGTTTTGATGTTTCATGACAGCCTGTCCAATAAAGCTCACTGAATCGACATGCTATTGGCAGTAAATTTTTTAAAGCAGAATAAATTTCTATGACTGTATAAGCAAAATATTCCCATAATTAATCCACATGGTCATAACAGATGGTTAAATTGAAGAAATGTCCTTGAAGTTATTCTTTTAACAGATGTTCTTAACTATTAGCTTCATGTTTTTACTCACCTAAATTTCTAAATAATTGAATAAAAGTTAACATATGCTTCATCTCTTTAATGGGCAGAGCCCATAATTGCTGCAAAGTTTACCACAGTAGAAAAATCACTTCAGTGGCACGTTTCTACGTTTTCCCGTCATCTGTCCATCCCTGCTCACCGACTATTTCTTTAAAATTTTTGATGTCTTTTGGTTTACAGGTTCCTCCTCCATCCCTTTCTTTTCCTTAAAGCTTGTTTGTTGAAGAATCCAGTCCTTTGGACAGGTAGCACTTTCCTCAGTCTGGATTTTGTTGCTTATGTATACTTACGGTACACACTTCTCTGTGTTTCCTGCAAATTGCTAACTGGATGTGGAGGTTTAATAAGACTAGTGTTTAATCCTTTTGGCAGGGTCCTTAAGTGTTGTGCTCTTTCGTCAGGGGGTTACATAATGGTGAGTTGTTTCTTCTCCTGTGGTGTTAGCAGTTATTGGTGCTCAGTACCTAGATCTATTAAATTATTGGGGGCTAGGGTGATATTTTAGTTATTTTGTTTTGACTTACTAGTTGGATTATAGAGCCACTTCCCATTATTTACATTTGGTTATCCAGTGCTACTTAAACCACAGTTTAAGGATAATTATACTTATTTGTCTAAATGGAAAACTCATTAGATAGATTTAATTTTGAATAGAACCTCTTAGGGAGTTTGATAAATCTGGGGAAATAAATTTAATTGGTGAATATTTCGTGCTTATTCTGAACTAAGCATAATCTTAGCTGTTGAGGTAAAATGAATGGGTGAATGGGTTAGTCCAATGGGGTGATTGTGGTAACAGCCATGAAAGAGATGTTTTAGGGGACCTGATTTGGAACAGGGAAGGCTTTGATAAAGAAGTTTTTAACTTGAGTTAGGATGGGTGAGTAGAAATTAGTCAAATAAATAGAGAATGTAAGGTTTCAGGTCAGGTAGACATTATATGTAACGGCCTTTCACTGAGAAAAAGCTTAGCTCGTTGAAAGATAAGGGGGAAAAAAAAGCCAGTGTAGCTATAACATTGTGAGCTATGAGAAAGGGGTTTCCTTGAAAGACAGTTAATCGGAAGACTTTGTTTCAAAAAAAGCTAAAAGGAGTGGGAATGTAGCTCAAAGCCAAGGCCTTGGGTTCAATCCCCAGTACCACTAAAATAAATAAATAAATAAAAATAAAAAAGACAAATAAGAAACTGGATGTAGTAGTTTGTGTCTATAGTCCCAGCTGTTTTGTGAGATGAGATGAGGTGGGAGGTTTGCAAGTTCAAGGCCAGCCTGGGCAATTTAGCAAGACTGTATGTCAAAAAAAGGAAGAGTGGGGAGACAAACAAGAGCCTAATGACATGGTGAGGCCTTATAAACAGTGTTAAGTATACTAATATTTATTTTAGGTTGAGTATAGAAAATTTTACCTCCAGGCTTATGCTAGGTTCTGAGCCTAATAGACATCTCTAGGGTGACTATTTTGGTTGGGTTCAAAGTAATGATTGCTGTTTATTTAAGTCTTGTATAACTATCCTGGATACCATCTTTACAATTGATGTTTAGGTAATGTTGCAGGGTTGAAAAGAATTCCGAAGTTAATCTTTTGGCTGTGTTCAAAGGTGTCTGGGGAAGCCAATGAAACTCAGATTGCAGAAGCATTGAAGCGGTACAGTGAACGGGCATTTTTTGTTCGTGAAGCTCTGTTTCACCTTTTTAGCCTGACTCACGTGATGGAAAAAACAAAGCCAGAAATTTTAAAGGTAAGAATAAGAAGCTGGTTATTAAAATTTTAAAATCCTCTCTCTGTAAGCCCTGGTAGATGATAATCGTGTAAGAAAATTTCCATTTAGCCTTTGATTTTTTATTTATAATGGTAGTGATGATTTGTGATTTCAGTTATTAGCTTAAATGACAGAAGACAGTTACATAGTATTTCTGAGGTGTTAATCTCATTAGACAGTATTAGTGCTTCCCAGTACCTACCTAATTACCTAGAATCAGGGATCACTGTGATATTTATCACCAGCTATAGTAGAAAATGCAGGTATAACCGGGATCTGTACATATGCTACAGTGTATATGAAATGAACTCTGCTTTGCTTTCCACTTAAGACTCTTTTTAGAAATACAGTATTAGAATTCTGTAAGGTATTTTTCTATGCCATTTATGAACTTTCTCTGCTTTTATAACTGATCCATGTTATTTCCCACTTAACCAAAATGGTTTTTTGAAGGACAAGAAAGGGGATTCTTAATTTTGTTGGTTGCTTAGGGCAGCATTTATCAAAATGTGGTCCGTTAAGCACTAGAAGTCTGATATATTGCTTACTTTAAAAGTATATTTATGCCACTGTAATCCTAGCTACTCAAGAAGCTGAGGCAGAATGTCTTAGTTACCTTCTCTGACAAAATATCTGACATTCACAAGTTAAAGGAGGTGAGATTTATTTTGCCTCAGTTTGTAGAGGTTTCAGTCCACAGTCAGGTAATTTGAAGGAAGGACAACATGGCAGAGGGGCATAGCAGAGGGAAAACAGCTCATGGCAGAGCAGACAGGAAGGAGAGAGGGAGATCAAGGGAGGAGTGGGGAGGAGCTAAACGCAGGCCACACCCACAGTGACCCACCTCTTCCCACCAGGCTTCATCTCCCAGTATCACACCCAGCTATTAACCCCATCGTAGGCTAATCTAGTGATGAGTACCACACACCTGTGATCCAGTCACCTCCCAAAAGTCGCAGCTATGAATGCATGAGGCTTTAAGGGACATTTTATAAACCATAACATAGGAGGATCACAAGTTTGAGTACAACCTTGGCAACGTAGTGAGACCTGTCTCAAAATAAGTAAATAAAAAGGGCTAGGGATGTGTAACTCAGTATGCAGCCCTGTGTTCAAGCCCTAGTACTGTGCCAAAAAAAAAAAAAAATTGTGAACCCTACTTAGGGCACAGCAACCTTCATTTTAATGAGCTCCCAAGATAATTCTTAGGCACATTTAATTTTGAGAACCCGTGAGTCTGGGACTACTTATTTAATACTTTATTTAGTGGGCACAACAGTCTGAAGAAATAGGTTTTATCTTCTGTTATACAGGTTGTGAAACTGAAAGGCTGTGTGGTTAGGTAGGAATAAGTCAGTGGTAGAGCCAGAACTGATTTGACTTCCTAAATATCCTACATTTTAAGAATGAGATGCTTGGATAGGAGCCAGTACCATTTCATCCCTTGGTGTTATCCCTAACACCTGTCTCTCCCTCTCTGTATACCAGAGGATATTAGCACTTGGTAAATACATTGTTTTTTTTGTTTTGTTTTTTTTTTGTTTTTTTTGAGGGGTGAAGGTGCTTTCTGTAACCTGGAACCAAGAAAAGACTAGATCTGTAGTCCTGATCTAAAGTATCTGTCCATTCATTCAGTTAATGATTCAGAAATTAAAGAATATAAGCAGTTCATGTAAGGAGTTTTGCTGTAAAGGGAAGAAAGAAAAAAGGTGATTGACTAAGAAGGTGGGATTAAAAGAGGGTTTTTAGGGCTGAGGATTTAGCTCAGTAGTAGAGTGCTTGCCTAGCAAGCACAAGGCCCTGAGTTTGATCCCCGGCACACACCAAAAAAAAAGCAAAAAAAAGAAAAGGGGGGGTTGTTTTGTTTTTAAACTGGGAGAAAGAATTGCTTATTTGTATGCTGATATGATTAACTTGATGTAGTACAGAATAAAAAAATGTTGTAGGAGTTAAAGGAGAAATCAGCTGATGCCCTTGACTGACAAGAAGGAAAGGACCTAGTATAAAAAGGAGGGGTCAGATGTGGAGGTGCAGTTCTGTGGCAGAGCACTTGCCTAGCATGCCGGAGCTCCTGAGTCCAATCGCAGCTCTGTAGAAGGAGGACAGCTTTAGAGAGCAGCCTGCAAAAGCTCACTTATGGTAAGGTGCGGTCTGTGTGCTGCTAAAGGGGCACAGTGGTAGTGAGAATTTGAAATGCTTTCTTGGTGGTTTTCATTTTCTTGGTGTTGATGAAAGTGAGGTCGTCAGCTGATAGTGAGAAATGGTAAGGATTTTGGGGGGTTGGGGAAGAGAAAAAGGGAAGGCCATGGAGAAGTGAGTGGATTTTATCGCACTCTAACTTCAGCAGCATGCTCAAGGAAAGGAAGGTTGGGAACTGAAAGTGAAATTTGCCACTGATTTACCCTGTTCTAGTCAGTGAACATTTATTATTCACTGCTTTCCACATAAAGACACTCTACCAGGCCTTAGGAATGCAAACCCAAGCACCTGTGTAGAAAAGATCCATTCATTCATTTTGCTTTCCAGGAAAATCTCTAGGTATGAACAACTAAACACCTGCTTTGACCAGGTAGGCAGAAACTATCTGTAACTGCTAATGTGCTAGGCTGTTTGTCCATGAGGTTGGAAAAGTTACTTAAGACATCTTTAAGATTATTATAGATCAACAGAATAATGTTGCTCTATGAAGATGGCTTGTATTTATGAGGTGAATTAAGAAGACTAATTATTTTTCCAGCTTGTGGTTACTGGGATGAGAAATCACCCTATGAATTTACCAGTGCAACTGGCTGCAAGTGCCTGTGTGTTTAACCTGACCAAGCAGGATCTTGCTGCAGGAATGCCTGTCCGCCTGCTGGCAGATGTGACCCATTTGCTGCTCAAAGCTATGGAGCATTTTCCCAATCACCAGCAGGTAAGCACATGTGAATTCTTATGCAAATAGTCCTTCTAGGAGCCTGGCCTGGTGGCACACGCCTGTGATCCCAACACTTGGGAAGCTGAGGCAGGAGGATTGCCTTGAGTTTGAGGCCAGCCTGAACTACATAGCAAGACCCTCTCTCAAAAAGAATCCTGCTAGGTTTTCCTTTTACCAGTTTCTTACCTCCGTATAGTTAGAGTTAGTAGACTAAAGCCGAGCTAGTTGTGGTAGTGCATGCCTGTAATCTCAGCATCCTGGGAGACTGAGGCAGGAGGATGGCAAATTTGAGCACAGCCTGGACAATTTAACAACTTAGCAAGATCCTGTCTCAAAAAAAAAAAGTGGTAAAAGGGCTGCGGATGTAGTTCAATGTAAAGTCCCTGGCTTCAATCTCCAGTACTGAAAAAAACTGCGTGCGCATTAACGTGTGAAGGGTAGGGATGTAAGGATGTGGCTCAGTGGCAAAGCAGATGCGCCCGGCTCTCAGTTCAATCCCAGGTGCTGCCCCCGCCCGCAAAAGGACAGTTTGAGTATCCCTAGTTCAAAAGTCCAAAATCAGAAATGCTTCGGAAACCAAAAGTTTTGATGCCTGATTCTCAAAATCTTTTGGATTGTGGTTTTTTCAGATTGGGGATGCTGAGTTGGTAAAATCTATGGAAATGTTCCAAAATCTGAAAAACTGACTTCTGAACTATTTCTGGGCAAGTGTTTTGGATAAAAGCTGTTCAGCCTGTATTTGTAGGAGCACGGAAAAAGTATTTAGAACAGCTGAGGACGGTTTCCTCAAAGATGCAGTGTCTGCCTTGAGCTGGATTATGAAGGAAAATTAGTCTCCATGTAGAGGAGGAGGAATGGGCCTTCCCCACAGACTGATGGGAGAGCAGTACTGGCTCTCTTAACTTCTATGGGTCCAGTACAAATTATTATGTATTTGGGGAGAGACACGAGGAGAAAGGTGGCACAGGGGCAAGGTACCTCCGTACCTACCCATCTGCCAGATGACTGTGCTTGTTTCCAGTGAGGTACATGGATCGCCAAGCATAGTCGGTCCTGTTACCTTGACTTCTGGTGGTGAGTATAAAACTTCTGGGAAACTCTCTTCATTAGGTACACGTGGGGCTGGGGATTTAGTTCCGTGGTTACAGTGCCTGCCTTGCAAGCAGAAGGTCCTGAGTTCAAGCCCCAGCACCAAAAAAAAAAAAAAAAAAAAACCAAAAAATATTAGGTACACTTGCCTTCTTTATTGTCATTGGGATTTAGTACTGTTTTGTCTTTTCGCTGCCATTCCTTCTGTTACATAATCTCCTCTCTTCCATGAAACAAGTGGAATATTGATTTTATATCAGTTTTTCTATTTCTTGGCTAGCTTTATATATCCCATTTATCCGAGTTTTGTTTTCTATGATTGAGCTCCTTTATTTTAGGTCTTCTCTAGATAAGAAGAGATCTTCCAAGAGAATATGTGGAAAACTTTTAAAAATATTAAAAAGCCATTTTTCTAAATTAAAAAAGCTAATAATATATAATGTGATATTTCTTTAAAGGCATGCCTTAAAGGTCATGATTTTGCTTTATAGGATAACCTGAATCACCCTTCCATTTTGATGGTGTACTTTTCCTTTCTTTTTGCAGTACTTGGGATTGAACCTAGGTTGTACTTTTACTGGTTGGTAAATGATCCATGTTTTGATTTACTCTTATTTGATTGTACTGATCTAAAATTATGTTTTACTTCACTCTGTGGAGCAACCAACTTTACTCTCTTTTTTCCAGGGCTGCTTTGCTTCCTAACTAGCCTACTCTGCTGATAGGGTAGCCTGCTATACTTCTTTTTTTGTAATACACTTTCACTTTTTAAACATTTAAACTTTTTTTTTTTGAGGCAGGGTCTCGCTGGTTGGCTGGGTGCAGTGGTGCACATGTAATCCCACCACTCGGAGGCTGAGGCAGGAGGAGCACCACAAGTTCAAGACCAGCTTGGGCTACATAGAGAGACTCTGCCTCAAAATAATTAAAAGAAAACAAAACAAAACAAAAAACCCAGGTATCATTGGTGTAAGATTGTTTTAAAGGATGCTAGTTCAGGCTGAGTTTGAACTCATTATGTAGTCCAGGCTGACCTGAAACTTGTGGCCATCTTCCCGTCTCCGCTTTCCAAGTGCTGAGATTACAGGTGACACCAACATACCCAGCAACCAAGACTATCAGTCTTTATTTCAAGGCCAAAATGCAGAATACCAGCTCCGTATACTCTTTAGTTAGAGTCAAACTGTCTTCAGAGCAGGCTGGCTAGCGTTCTTTGATGCTGTGTCACTATGCAGAGGGATGATGCCTAAGACCCTGAGTTTGATTTCCACCACAGAAGAAGAAAAAGATAACTGATATTTTATTGAGATTTTTACCCCTTCTTTTTCTTTAGTTACAGAAGAATTGCCTCCTTTCACTTTGCAGTGACCGGATCCTTCAAGATGTTCCATTCAACAGGCAAGTGATAACTCTAAAATTTAGAATTTTAAATAACCTGTCTTGAGTCATTTTTTACCAGTTAAGATATCCTTGGTTAGCTGGGTGCGGTGGTACATACTTGTAATCCCAGATTCAGGAGGCTGAGGCAGGAGGATCACCCCAATTTCAAGACCACCCTGTCTCAAAAGAATTAAAACAAAACAAAAAAACCAGATATCCTTGATGTAAGATTGCTTTAAAGGATGCCGGATCTACTTTCTCAAATTTAGTGCTTTGACCTTCTTGATAATGGACTGACCCCTGTTTTCATAACACTTTGCTTGAGAATGTATATTGGTTATAGAAGCACAGATTCTGGGCTGTGGATCAGTCAACCCAGTGGGCCACCATGTCGTTTTAGGCCGCTGGCCTTGGCCTCAGTTGCCGCAGCTGTGGTCGGTCCATCTCAGGGCATCTAGCAGCTGTCGGAGTCTGAAAAGCAACCACAAAATGAAAGAACCGGAGACTGGAGCAGGCCACAGAAGCCCAGTGAGCTTCTGTGAGCAGTCCCTACTGCCTCCATGTGGAGAAAAAGTTTCAAGGCCAAGGAGGTGGAGGAGGAGACCAAGGAGAGGATGGCTATCCTCCAGCCCTGCTTCTGACAGAACAGGGAAAATGTCCTGGGTTGCCTCGTGGCCTTTGTCCATTACTTCCAGCCAGAAATCCATGAAAACGATGGCCTAAATGGATAGGCGAAGAAAGAAGCACCTATTCATGGACTGGCTCTGGAGTTGCCCTCATGGAATAAGAAGCTTTTGCGAAGTTGAATTCTAATCTTATGAAATGCATTAAATTATTTCTGTGTACTATATAGTAGAGCCGTTTGCTTTTTGAAGAGTGGCATACCTTGCTTCTTTGGACAGACTTAGTACTTACCTAAATGCTTTATCTTTTACCTCTATTTCTTGGAAATGTAATGAGTGTATGTCATCTGTTGGTCTGTGCCTTTTAGCTCAAGCAACGTACACTGTATATCAGTGTTGAATTTTTCTTTCTTAGATCTCGTAAGGGAAAAAAACCAATTCTTTGAAAAAGAAAGGAGTATTAGGAATTTAGTTCAAGTGATAGAGCATTTGCATAGCAAGCACAAGGCCCCGAGTTCGATCCCCACCACTGCCCTAAAAAAAAGAGAAGAAAAGGGATTAAATAAACTTTTTTCCTTATACTTTGTTGAAAGGTCCAGGTCTTTATCTGTGAAAAAGTAGTAAATAGTTATTTGTAACTTGTAGGAAGCAGCAGCCAGCCTTGACAAAGGGTTAGAATAGTGAATACACTGTACTAGTATTCTTATTTCAGTTGTGCTTAATTTATCTGACAAAATTATTAGATAATAGGATTCAAGAACTTATTGTGCATTATTATTTGATGAAGTGAGAATTATTTAAAAGTAACGACTCTGTCATATAAAAGAATTTATATTGGTTATAGTTTACAGAATATCCACACTGTATTGTGTTCTGTGATCAACATTGTCCCCATTAAGAAGGTGAAGAAACTGCCAGGCATGGTGCTGCACAGCTGTGATACCAGCACTCAGGAGGCTGAGACAGGAGGATCATGACCATGAGTTCTAGTCCAGTCTGAGCTACATATTGAGACCCTGTCTCAAAAAACAAAACAAAATAACCCAAAAAGGAATGAAGTCATAGATTCAGTGTCTTGCTTGTGATTTTGTGACTAATAACTGAGAAGGTAGAAAGACTCAGGTCTTCTGTTTTAAAATTTAGTGTTCTTTTTTTTTTTTTGTAGCGTAACTCTTATTATCATTATTTGGTATTGAATTATGGAAGAAATAAGTATAAAGGGTGTCCCTTGTTTTCTAAGATGTTATAGCTTAGGAACTATAAAGATGATCTACTAGATGGACATGGTGGCATATACGCCTAATCCCAGCACTCAGGAGACTGAGGTAGGAGGATCACCTCGTGTTTGAGGCCAGCCTGAAATATATATTGAGACTCTGTCTTAAAAAACCAAAATAGGGGTTGGGGATTTTGCTCAGTGGTACAGCACTTGCCTAGCAAGTACAAGGCCCTGAGTTCAATCCTCAGTACCACCTCCAATGACATTTTGCCAAGGAAATTTATTCTTCTTAATTTATAAAAAGTATGTTTCTCAAGCAGCAACATTACTGAGATTTATCTTTCATTGGGTAACAGAATACAGTGTTATCTGGTATGGCTAAGGATTGAGGTGCTCCATTTATTATTTAAAATAAATATTTGGATAAAAACATAACTACGTATTTCTCATGTAGCTTGCTAATTTTATTTTATAAACATCAAGCCTCTGTTTTGATCACTGCAGTGACGTCAAAGGTAGGAGAGACATACCCATTCTCCTACAGAAGACTGTAATTTAGCCCAGAGGTTGGCAAACATTTTCTTAAAGGGCCAGATTATAAATGCTTTAGACTTGGGGGCTACAGGGTCTGGGTTATAGCTGCCTTACTCACTGTACCTCAAAAGCAGCCACAGACAATATATAAACAGGGGAGTGTGGATGTTCCATTGAAACTTTATAAAACAGGCAACTGGCTCACTATCTAGTTCGTCTGCCCCGATCTAGCTAGTGCGCTATGCTACATTTGAGTCTTTGCGGTTGGAGGCTGTGATCACTTCATCTCATTGTCTCTAGTGTTGAGGGGATGTGTAGTGGGTGGATGGGTGGATGACTGAACGAGGATAACATGAGATGGAACTTTTCCTAGAAGAGATGTTGACAGGATGCATTGGGCCTCTTACCAAGAGAGAAAGATTCCATCTGATTGATCATTAAAGACTTCGTACTAGTGATGGCAGTTGAGTTAGTAACAATGAACACGTATGAAGCACTTACTGTTACTGCCAGGCCCAATGCTGAAGTGTTTTACATGTGCTTATTGAGTCTCTACAACAATCCAGTGATATTGTTATTCTTACAATCTTCATTTTACAGATGAGGAAACAGAGGCACAGAAAGGCTCAGTAACTTGCTCAAGGTAATAAGATAATAAGTAGCAGAGTCTACATTTAAATCCAGACTGATTTCAGAGCTTTTCCTTTTTTTATTTTTTTTTTTTAAGATGGGATCTTGCTAAGTTGCCCAGGCTGGCCTTGAACTTGGGATCCTCCTGCCTCAGTTTCCTGAGTACATGGGGTGAGCCCCCATGCCCAGCTTCAGAACCTCTGATTTTTATATCCATACTATTTTGCTTTGAAAAGAAGAAATGGTTGAGTGGTACCTTTTGGAATTGCACGAATAGAGTCACAGAGGAAGTCAATAATAGTAATACTAGTAAAAATTAACCTTTATTGGTTGAGAATGGTAATGCACACATGTAATCCCAGCTACTTGGGAGGCTGAGGCAGGAGGATTATAAATTTGAGGCCAGCCTGAGCAACTTAGCAAGACCCAGTCTCAAAATATAAATAAATAAAGCAAGCAACCAAGCAAGCTAGCTGGAGATATAGCTCATGCTCCCTGGGTTCAATGCCTGGCACCAAATACGTATATTAATGTTTATCAAGAATTTATTATGTGGTAATTTCTATACTAAGTCTTTATCTTTTTTATTTTTTCCCTTGTGGTCCTGGGGTTGAACCCAGAGCCTCGTGCGTGCTAAGCAAGAGTTCTACCACTGAGCTACATCCCAGCCCACTTGATATCATTTAGTCCTCACAATAACCCCATGGAATAGGATTTTGTTACTATTTTAGAGATAAAAATACTGAGATTCAGAGAGATGAAGGAACTTGCCACGATCCCAAATTAATAAATGGTAGAGCTGGTATTCGAATCCAATCTGACTCCAAAATATATGGTGATACTAATAACTTGATAATGCACATGGTAAAATAATTTATTCTGTTCTTATTCTGTAGAACTAGAATTCAGAACTTGAATATGAACCTTTAATCACCAGTCTATATTACTGAATAATTGGGGGTGTGTGTGGGACTAATGAGCAAGTAATTCACGTCACAGTAAGCATAGGGTAAGGTGAAAAATAGAAGGTTTGAAAGTATGGTTCCATGCTAGAGTCGTAAGTCCTCTGACAGGTTTATTTATTACTAATGTATGGGCACAAATTGAAGGGAAAGCAGTGGAGACAGGGAAGCCCATTGGGAATTTGCTATTGAAAAATGCCAGGCTAGAGATGTAGCTAATTAACAGAAAACTTGTCTAGTGTGCATGAAGCACTGGATTCCATCTCCAGCTCCACCAAAGAAAGAATGCCAATAAGGGGCCCAGTTAGAAATCGCCTTAGGGGCTGGGCATAGTGACGCACACCTGTGATCCCAGCACTCTGGGAGGCTGAGGCAGGAGGATCACAAGTTTGAACCCCAGCTAGGCAATTTAACAGGACTTTGTCTCAAAAAATTTTTTAAAAAGGGAATTGGGAATGTCAGTCCGTACAAAGGCCCCTGGGTTCAATCCCCAGTACAGCTACACAGACACACACACAGAAGTCTTAGGAATAACAACAACAACAAAAGGAAATGGCCTTAGGAATACAAAAGAGGTGACAGTGACTTTGCAGAACAGTAATCCACCTCAGTCTAACCGTCCCGCCAGCATGTATTAAGAACTGCTTGTGTGTCAGTCACGGTAGTGGATACTTAGTGGATACTCACGAGGTCCCCTCCCACAGGACCTCATAGCCAGGGGAAGTCGGGTGAGTCTCCACATGGTCAGAGATGCCTGACAGGGTTAAATACAAAGCACTAGGGGCTGAGAAGGCAGTGACAGGCTTGTTAAGGAAAGCTTCTTAAGAAAATGCTATTTGAGCAGGATCTTAAAGCTTGAGCCTATGGACAAGATAATGTCATTTTGATTTCTGTCCCACATTCAGTACTTTTGCAAACCCTGCACTCTCTTCAAAGTATATCCATAATTCCAACATTTTACTTCCCTTTTTACCGCTTGGACTAGGCTTAAAATGATTTCTCTTCTGAATTATTATTATAGACTTTGACCTGCTCGTCTACTTCTGTCCCTGCCCTCCTAGAGTTTATTCTGAACACAATTGATAAAGTGATCCATTAAAAATCTCAGTCAGAGCCTATCCAGGCAGTGCTACATCCCTGTAATACCAGCTGCCTGTTATGCTGAGCAGAGCAATTACAAGTTCCTGGCCATCCTGGGCAATCCAGTGAGACCATGTATTAAAATTTCAAATAAGGACTGGGGATATAGCTCAGTGGTAGTGCATTTGCCTAGTGTGCACAAGTTGCTAGGACCCCAGGCTGGGCATGGTGGCGCAGGCCTGTAATCCCAGCACGGGAGTGGGGGTGGGGGAGGCTGAGGCAGGAGGATCATTGTGAGTTCCAGGCCAGCCTGAACTACATAGCGAGACCCTGTCTCAAAAAACGAAACAGAAAAAGATACCAGGACCTAATACTGCCCCTCACCAAAAGAAAAGTTCAATATTGTCTCCCCTAGCTGTCCTAAATAAAATTTCAACATTTTGTATCCCCCCTTTCCCTCATTTTTTCTCTATAGCATATACTGAATCATGTATTTTTCTTAGTTACCTAATTTTCTACCTTTCTTCTTTCCTAGAATGATGTACTCTCTATGAGAAGTAGGGGTATTTTATTTTTGTTCACTGTTCTGTCTCTACCACTAGGGCCTCGCCTAGCATGCCTCAGGCCTTACGTTCCATCTCTAGTACCAGTAAAACAGAAGGAGGGAGGGACAGGGCGGGGGAGGGAAGAGCGAGAGAGAGAAAGAGAAAGTGGGAGAGAGAGAAGGAAAAGAAGGAATGGATTATAATTCTAGAGGATAAAAAGCCAGATTTGACCATATTTTCCACAGTCTTTATAGCTTTATAAAATGTTGTCAGAATTAGGGCATCATCTCCAAACCACTGTTACTGTTATTTGCTATCAGTTCAGAGGACTTTTCCCTTTTCTTGTTACCTACTTAATGTATAGCATCAGTTCCTAGTGGAGCTTTGAAACTGTGCCTCGCCCAGGGACTGACTCATGAATCCCTCTGTGTTCTTAGGTTTGAAGCAGCCAAACTTGTCATGCAGTGGCTCTGCAACCACGAGGATCAAAACATGCAGAGGATGGCGGTTGCTATCATTTCCATCCTGGCTGCCAAGGTACTGGGACCCTTGCTGAATAATATTCTATATGCAGTTGTTTGCCATTACAGTTACCGTTTTCCGGGGCAGGGTGTGGTGGTGCAGGCCTGTGATCCTAGCACTCAGGAGGCTGAGGCAGGAGGATATCTGCGAGTTCGAGGCCAGCCTGGGCTACATAGTGAATTCGAGGCCAACCTGAACTACATAGTGAGTCCCTGTCTCAAAGCAAAAACAAAAAACAAGAAAACCCCAAAACACAAAAAAATTATTATTCTCCCTGTAGTCTGTGTGCCAGGAAGATGAGTAAGCATTATCAGCCTGCTTAGTCAAGCTGATGACATACTGAAGAATTTCATGTCGATCAGATACTGTAGTCAGCCTTCGGAGGCCCTCACAGTGAGTGATGGTGGACCCACACTGATGAGTTCATGAGTACTTACTTGGTCTTATGCTTACTTCCAGCTTTCTACAGAACAAACCGCACAGCTTGGGGCCGAGCTCTTCATCGTCAGGGTAAGTGTGTACCTTCTCTCTGCAGGCCACTAGAAGAGTATTTATTTTTGTTGTTTTCAGGCATTAATGTATATTTTCTGGATGGAGATACACATACACACGCACACACACCCTTCCTTCCTTATTCTTTTTTGCAGTGCTGGGATTCAGCCCTGGGTTTCGCATCTACTAGGCAAACACTCTACCACTGAGCTAAAACCTCAGCACCCTGCCCCCCTTTTTGAGACAGGGCCTTGCTGTATAGTTCAGGCTATCTTTGAACTCAAGGTGATCCTTCTGCCTCAGCCTCCCGAGTTCTGGGATTCCAGGCTCGCACCGCCACGCCCAGCATCTCCTGTGTTTTTGAAACATTTATCTTTGATGCTTCTAAATGGGTGTACTTGATATTGGACAGCAGCTCTTCTGGCCCAGTGCCGTAGAAATGAGACCAGGCCGAGGAGTGTGCACTGACACAGGCAGAGCTTTTAGTCTGGAGGAGAGCAGCTTCAGCTGGAGGAGGAAGGAAGCTAAAGGGAGAACAGCACTGACCGGGAGGGAAAGCAGGCTGGCGGTTCACAGGAGGAAGGACTGGGTCTCCCGGGGTTGCTGGGGTGGGCAAGGGGCTGGATGACGCCTGTCTCGTCGGGTTCAGCAGAGGGGGCTTCAGGGACGTCCTAGTACTGTCTGAGGGGCAGTCCGTGCTGGGAGCTGAGGGCTTCTGCAGCCTCCGGGTGTCATGGCTTCCGGTGAGGGTGGTCCGTCGTGGGTGCTCTGCCTTCAGGGCTGCTGCTGTCCTTGGGACTCTGAAGATTACATACAGGTCTGGGCAGGGCCTGGAGACTTCTAGGCATTGCCTCAGGGGCCTGTGACAGGGTGTTGTAGAAGCTGGCAATGCAGTGTCCCTAAAAATCTTGAAAAATGCCTTCGTTACTCTTATCTTGGTGTCCCCAGTCTTGAAGGGGGTTGAGATAGTTTAAGGGATAGTTTCTGCATTTTGCACACCATTCTTTTAGTGCATGAGAGGTCAGGGGCTAAACCTTGGATTTTTTTTTGTCTTCTGTCCCTATGGTGGTTCCTGTCTTATAGCCTTTTTTTTTTTTTTTTTTCGTACTGGGGTTTGAACCCAGCACCCTTATGCTGAGCTATATCCCTAGTCTTTTAAATTTTGAGACCTGCTAAGGTGCTCAGGCTGGGCTGGAACTTGCGGTCCTCCTGCCTCAGCCTTCTGGCGTGCTGGGATTACAGGCACACACCGTCATGCCTGGCTTCATTTCTTTTAATGAAGGTGGTTTTATTCCATAGCAGATAGAAAGAGCTCTGAGTTAGGAGTTGGATGACCTGTATTCTAACTTGCAGACTCACTTTGTGAATGTAGATAACATACTTGAACTGCTGAGGCCAACATAAATATTAAGATCCTTTCTAGGGAGTCGGGGTGTAGCTCAGTGGTAGAACTTCCTTGGCATGCTCAAGACCCTGCGTTCAATCCTCACTACTGCAAAACAAAAACCTAAGATCTTTCTATTTCCAAATTTTTGTGATTTTTGTGACTTAGGAAGAAAAAGTAGAGCTTATTATAGGCATTGTGCTAGATGCTTTAGAGAAGCAGATAATTTAAATAGCTGATACGTGACTTTGCTTACAGACAGCTGAGGAAAGATTAAACTGAAAAGTTATTTAAAAAAAAAAAAACCTGTAATGAGAATTGATATAAAAAAAAAAAAAGAGAATTGATATAAACAGTGTCTTAGGAAAAACTGGAGCTAAAAAGTCTATTTAGGATCTTCTTTCTAACATAAGGTGTTTGGACACTAATAGCACATGGAAAAGTCAAAATAAGAGAAAATACTCATTTGACAAATACATATAATGTGCCTTATTAGATGTTAGGGATTCACACTGAATTCCTCTGTAATTTCTGACCAGAACAAACTCATAGTACAGAAAAGAGCTATGGAGATGAGGTTATAGTATAGAGTCTAAAAAAGAATAATTATAGAAGAATAAAAATAATTTTATAAAGAGAAGGAAGGCTCTTATGGTACAGTAGGGTAGACATTCTGGAGTTGACATATTTATGTTTATTTCTATCTCTTACTAGTTGCGTAATTTTGAGCAAGTCACATTATGTAATTGTTAGGAAGATTAAACAAGAGAAAATTTAATTGTAGGAGTATATGCTAAGTAGTTTAAATATGGGCTTGGGGATCTAGCTCCAGTGGTAGAGGCTCGCCTAGCAAGCACAAGGCTCTGAGTTTGATCCCCACCCCCCGCAAAGTAGTTGAAATACATTATGTATTAGATGAGAAATGATATTTAATTTTTTCAGGGATGACATTTTAATTTTAAAAAGTGTTTTTTTGCTGGGCACTGTGGTGCACACCAGTAATCCTGGGAGGCTGAAATAAGAGGAGTGAAAGTTTGAGGCCAGCCTAAGCAGTTCAGTAAGATCCTGTCTAAAAATAAAAAACGGGCTAGAGATGTACGTCTTAGTGGTAGAGCACTTGCCTAGCATGTGCAAAGCCCTGAGTTCAGTCTCCAGTGTTGTTAAAAGCAAAAATGAAACACGACAGTGACACACAACTTTTTTTTTTTTTTGGATATACCTGTGCCTCAGTGATTTTATTTTCACTGGAGGTATATTCAAAGAGCTTAAGGAAGTAGGCTACTTGTATAATTTGTAGGAGGGGGAATTAAGTTTAGTTTAAGCAGGAATTAACAGTAACTAGTGATGGTAGTGATAGATAAATTTTGGTTTGGTTTGGTTTATTTGGTGCTTGAGATTGACTCTAGAGCTTGGCACACGTTCTACCAGTGAACTACACCTTCAGTCCAAGTTTTTTGTTTGTTTGTTCATTATTTGTTTTTGCGTTACTGTGGATTGAACCCAGGACCTTCTCACTGAGCTACGTCTGCAGCCCTTTTTAATTTTTATTTTGAGGTGGGTCTTAAAGTTGCCTGGGCTTGATTCAAACCTGGCAATCCTCCTGCCTCAGCCTCCCAGGGTGTTGGGATTACAAGCATGTACCACTATTCCCAGTGGTTTTTATTTTTATTTTTTAGCTCTTAATTATCTCATAATGTATAGATGAGGGAACATTTAAGTTGGTTATCAGGGTTATGTGATTAGTTGCATGTGTGTGTATGTGTGTGTGTATGTAAATTCAGATGACTTGATTCTAGTGCCACACTCTTCACAATTATGCTATTAAGTTAAATAATTGTACCTAGATGTTTGTGTTTCTTTTAAAAGTTTTCTGAATCATATGTAACTTTTAGTAATAGTGTTCATCAATATTTTCTTGAATCTGTTTTAGCAGGGTTTCCTTTTTACCTCCAAAAAAATGTAATCTAAAAATGAAATAATAGATGCCTTATGTAGGTCTTAAACCATTTACCTTTTCAACTTAAAGGTCTTAGACTAAATTTATGATAGAAATAGTTTGTAACTGGAATTTCAAAGCTATTATCATTGTATATAATATGTAAACTTTAATTCTTTTATAATTGTGTTTAGTCACCTTTTTTTTAAGAGAAAGAGACTTTATTTTGAATAATAATGTACATATTTATTCCATTTAATTTTCATAGTGTATAGCTATGTATGGAAGTATACAGGGCAAAAGTAAACATTAGAATTACGAAAAGATGGAACCTTTCTTTTTTTCTTAAGGAAAACTTTCAGTAAGTTGACTATGATCAAGTTATTTAATATTGCTCAGACCCAGTTTTCTTCTCTGGAGAATGATGGTAACAATAGTACTACTGTGTAGGACAGTAGCCACGAACCTGTGACGCATGTGCCGCATCAGACACACAGAGACCTCTGTCGGCCCGTGAGCCAAGTCACCCAGCATCACCCCAGCAGCAGAGTATCTGATAACAGTTATTTTTCCTGAACTAAAACCTCAGTATTCAGGTTTAATTGCAGTGTTGGCACTTAGTGATAAATAAGTGGGTTTTGGGTTACAGGTTGAGCACTCGGTCTCTAAAAGGTTCGCCATCACTGATAAAGAATATAATTTGCTGATGTTTAATAAATGTTCGGTTCATTTTCCCTTCTCCCCTTCCACCTTTTTTATCCCAGGTTCTGAAATATGCTGCAGGCTATGACTAAGATAGTTGATCCAAAGCTTCAATTATTTGTCTCTTAAGTGTTATTCATAGATGATTAAATTATAGCTATGATCAGAAAGATGGAGAAGTATTTAAGAAAATCTTATACATTTTTCTTCCTGAAGGAAAAGTCTGCTTCAGGGTGGTGTGTTTATAAGATCTTTTTTGGGGGATGCTTCAAACTCTGAGCTTGATCCTTATAACTTGTGGTTACTGATAATCAAATTATAGCAACAATTCAACAGTGAAAAATTAATTCTGTTTTTCTTCTTTTAGCAACTTCTTCAAATAGTGAAACAGAAAACTAACCAAAATTCAGTGGACACTACTTTGAAGTTTACTTTGAGTGCACTTTGGAACCTCACAGATGAATCCCCAACCACCTGCAGACACTTTATTGAAAACCAAGGTTTAGAACTCTTCATGAGGGTTCTAGAGGTTAGAATGGGAACTTCAGTCTACAGTTTTGATATTTATTGATTTATTTATTTAAGCATTTACTTAGTAGATGGGTTTTTTGGCTGTCAATATAGATTTCTGTTTCCTTTTTACAGTCTTTCCCAACTGAGTCATCCATTCAACAGAAAGTTCTAGGACTTTTGGTAAGATATGAACATTTCCTGTTAAATTGCAAGCTGTAATTATTTTCTATCTGAGTGAATACATAAAAATGTTGCTATATTTATGAACACTTAATGACACTGCAAAGTAATACAATATAACTACTAAATTAAAAAATAAACAAGCAGTAAGTATGCATCTGTAATCCTAGGTACTGGGGAGGCTGAGGCAGGAGGATTGCAGGTTCAAGGCCGGCCTGGGCAGCTTAGCAAGACTGTGTCAAACAAAAACCAAAACACTAAACAGTAAAGGCCTAGCTTGGTGGCACACACCTGAAGTCCCACTGGCTGGGGAGACTGAGGTTGGAGGATCACTTCAGGCTGGGACTTCAAGGTCAGTCTGGGCAACAGAGTGAGACCCTGCCTCCTGTTTAAAACACACACACATTGGGGCTGGGGATTTAGCTCAGTGATTAGAGTGCTTGCCTTGCAAGCACAAGGGCCTGAGTTCGATCCCCGGCACCACCAAAAAAAAAAAAAAAAGCATGCACACAGGCGCTCATGCACACACACACATACACACGTATAGAGTAAAACTACATATACATTTTAAGATTTTTGACACTTTAAAAGGAAAAATATAAATATTTTTGGCATTGTACTAAGTTTCACAGTGAGCATGTTTTTTATAAACATTTTCATCAGAAATGTCATTAACCTAGAAGTGTTCTCAGATGCTATGTTTGGTAGTTAATAATTACTACTTAAAGGACCGTTTAACAAACCAGATATGCCTTAATATTTTGGATGCAGGTTAAGGTGAGCTCTCTAGAATTTGGGGGCAAAGTTGAAGCATCAAATGTTTTGTCAGTTTAAATCACTGCCACAGGCCAAGTGCCCCTGTAGTAGAAGTGTCTTATACCAGGCCTAGGCTCTCAAGGACTTAGATCATAGGAGGCATAGAGTAGTGAGTAAAAATATAAATTAGTGTTTATTTCCACATGCAAGAGCACAAAATGCTGAGTCCTGAGATGAATTTGGGGGAAGCTGAGAGCTGGCATTTAAGGAGAGCCTGTCTATTTATTATAGCTGTAGTTATGTAAAGCAGAAAAAGGAAAACAATGTAAATGTCTAGTAATTGATGAATTATTAAATAAATGACAGGATTTGATTTACAAAATTGTTTGGCACTACTAGGAATGAAAGCTAGGATCCTTATGCATGCTAGATAAGCACTCTACCACTGAGGTATGTCCCTAACCTTTTTATTTATTTTCATTTTGGCACAGGCCCTTATTAAGTTGCCCAGGCTGCTTGTGATCCTCCTGCCTCAGACTCCCACGTAACTGGGATTGCAGGTGTGTGCCACTGCACTGGCTAGTATTTGATTGTTTTATTCAGGGTTCAGAAGATTATTATATACAGATTTTGGCTTAGGTCATGTCAAGAAGAAAGGGGGATGTTGGGTACAGTGCTGCACACCTGTAATTTTCCACACTGAGGAGGCTGAGGCAAGAGACTTGTGAGTTCAAGGTGGAGGAATGTGAGGGAGAGAGGGAGGAGGAAGTTTATTTGAAGAATAGGTTTGAAAATGCCTTTTGAGGCTAGAAATGTAGTTAGCTGGTAGAACATGTGCTTAGCTTGTGTGCTAATCCTGGGTTTAATCCTTGGCACCCCCAAAAAAGTGTTTTTTTTGAATTTTGAAAAGAATATGTGTTTATTATAATTAATTAAATAGCACAAAATGTATTTTAAAAGTTTAAGATTCTGGAGAGCATTTTGTAACCTTTTAGGTCTAGATTGCTGTTTGATTTTAGAATCACAAATAAAGCCAATTAAGATCTAGAAAAAAAGCTTATGACTCTGCACCCAAGTGACTTTGCATCATTTTCATCTGGTGGGATGCTTAATATTAACATAGCCTAGGCCAGAGGTTTAATGCTTGCTTAGCATATGCGAGGCCTTGGGTTTGATCCCCTACACCTCAGAAAAATAAAATGTGTGCTTATAGACAGCATGTACTTTGTATCTTATTTTTTTATCCAATTTGATAACCTCTACTTTTTAGTAGGGATTTTTGGATCATCCACTTTTTTTTTTTTTTAGTGATTTTAAATGTGTTAATGTATTGCCACCTTTCTCCACCATTCATCTCCATTATTCTTCATCTTGTAAAACTGAAACTATATCCATTCAACAGTGTCACCTATTTCACATCTTCTCAGGCCCTGGCAGGCACAATTCTATTTTCTATCTCTGTGACTTTTGACTCAGCTAACTACCTTATATAAGTGGGAGTTCAGTATCATACAGTATTTGTTTTTTTGTGACAAAGAATTAATGAGATTGAGGATCTTCTCTTGTATTTATTGGCCATTCATATAGCTTCTTTGGAGCTATTCAACTCCTATTCAACTCCTTTATCTATCTGTTTTCTTGTTGTTAAGTTTTAGGAGTTCTCTATGTTTTCTGGTATCATTCCCTTATCGGATATATGATTCGCAAATATTTTCCTCCATTCTGAATGAAAGTTGGTTTGTTTTTAAGACAGAGTCTTGCTGTGTTGCCCAGACTGACCTCAAACTGCTGGGCTAACCCTAGTAGCTGAGACCACAGGCATGCACCTCTATGCTGTTTGCTTGGTAGTTTTTGACTGCATGCTCATTGTGAATTTTACCATCTTAAGTTGCTATATATTTTTATTTTTCTATAAATATTATTAAACTTTGTTTTGGGGTACAGTTACTTTAGTGTTAGGAAGTTTGGCCATTTTTGCTGTTATGCTATTTGTGCTATTTTGATTCATTTGTTTCCACAGTAATGATCAGGCTAGGGCTAATTATTCTCTGCTATTGAAACATGACCTTTCTTTTTCCTTTTTTTTTTTTTTTCATTTGCAACACAGTCTCACTATGTCGCCCAACATGGTCTTAAACTCCTGGGCTCAAATGGACCTCTTACCTCATCTTCCTGAGTAGATGGGGCTACAGGTGTGGCCCACCAAGGCCAGCTCCCTAATCCTTTTAATAGTTTGTTCAAGCTCATATGCTGCTCAGTACTCTTGTTACCAGGGTTCTGGGATGCTGTGGGCTCCTCGAGATGCTTTCAGTGATCTTGTTATCTTGAACAAAGACTTGAATAAAACATGTTCAAAAGGTAGTGAGGTTTTACATTTATTAAAGGTAGGAGAAGTAGTATAGTCTACAGTGTGGGGCCAGGCCAATTAACAAAGGTAAAGAAGTCTGCTCTGCAGGTTGAGAATGGGCCAGTGGAGAGCTTACGGTGGCAGTGAGGTTAATGGTGGCCAGTTAATGGCAGCCGTCTTTTGTATCTCAGGCTGATGTCAGATCTAGGCCATCCAATCAAAAACCTGTTTGATTTTGCACCAGAAGAATTGAAGGTAGCATTTTCTGGTTTGCCGCAGGTGCAAAATTTGGGAACTGTTTTTCTGCGAATGTGTGCTGGATTTCTGTGATTGACAGGTCATGTCCATTTGCCCCGCCAGCTGGCCGTGTCCTAATCTTCTGCCTCACTTGTGAACAGTGGGTCACTCTGTAGATGTCTGGACCCCCTCTCTGCATCTCTCTTCTTCCTGGTGTTCTGTTCTATAAATTGCCTTAGTCTCGGTGGAGTTTTAGTTCCATTTCCTGTATTCCACAGTCCACAGAGCTCTGCTTCAGGGCTTTATCCTTTGTCTACAGCCTAGCAAGTCTTTCAGGATGGTTTCTCGCTTTGTTTCCATCCCTTAAGAGTCATGATCCTTTACTGCATAATGTCTAGTATCCTGAAAACCGTTGTTTCCTGTTTGTTTTGTTTTCAGTAGTTTTAGGAAGAAGTGTGATTCTGGCTGCTTTTATTTCAGCTAAGGCAGAAGCAAGAGTCCTTGTCACTCTGTCATTAAACCACTAAGGAGATTTAAAAATGAACGATTCCTCTTTCATATTTCTATATTTCTGTCTCTCTCTATCTGTATAGGAGATTCAACACAGAGCTTTGCACATGCTAACCAACCACTGTACTTCTGAGCTATATCCTCAGCCCTCTCTTTTTACATTTCTTGTTCTGAAGATATTCTGGCCATTACTTTCACTCAGATTTTTTTTTTGTGTGTGGAAAAGTCTTTTATTTTTCTTTTCTTTTGTGACAGGGTCTCACTATACAGTTCAGGCTGGCCTTGAACTCAGTTTAGCCCAGGCTGGTCTTGAATTTGAGTCAATCCTCCTGCCTCAGCCTCCCAAGTGCTGGGATTACACGCATGTGCCACCATGCCTGTCTTTTTTTGTTTTTTTGGTTTTTTTTTGAGACAGGGTCTTGCTGAATTTGTCAAGGTGGCCTTGAATCATTGTGTGTCCCCAGGCTGACATCAAACTCGCCATAATCCTCCTGCCTCAGCCTCCCAAGTGTTGGGATTACAGGCATGCACCACCATGCCTGACTTTTCTTTCATTTTTTAAATAGATTTTTGAGTGTCTGTTGAAATCTAAGGGGAAATTTTTTTCTATTGAATCTTTGGGTTTGTAATTTTCATCAAATTAGATATTTTTTCATTTTAGTTCTTCAAAAATTTTATAATAGATTTCATTTTAACAAAATAATGATGCAGTTATCATTCTTCTCTGGAAGTAGATGTCAGCTCTGCTTTAATGAGTATTGCTTTAAATTTCTAAGAATTTGTATTGTAACAGAGACCCCAAAATCCTTCATAGACTTTTGTTCCATAAATATTTTTAATTAAGAAGTGTTACCTTATTAAAATGACCACCATTCTAAAGCATTTTTAAGTGGTCTGGATAATGCGTTTACAGTTTCATACCAACTATCTAAAACCTAACTACAAAT
>PVJO010014701.1:0-47381 GCA_004026905.1 Hystrix cristata | reverse complement strand
GGAACAGTCCCTACCAGTTTCTGAGGATACCTGCAGGGTCAACTCCTGAAGTCAAGTGCTTCAGGAGGCAGCAGAGTATAAGGGTAAAGAAGAGGATGGGGTCAGGATGCCCAAGGCTGAAGCCTTTCTCTGTCACTGAGTACCCCTGGACCTCCCCTGGACAGCAGGAATAATGCCCATCTCAAAAGATTTTTTTTTTAAAAGATTAATGGAGGATCGAGGAGTTGCTTCCTGTACGTGCTCAGGGTTGCACAAGCACATAACTTAATACATCTCAGCAAGAATCTGCCATAGTGAGCTTCATGTATTTCCATTCGAAGGTGCTGAGGCACCAAATTCGATATACCACCTTCCGCATGGACAACCTATGGTAGTGAGGACATTCATTCCCTCTGGTGGTTTGGGGCCAGAATCCCTGAAGGATCCCGGACGCAGGCACCATCATAAAATAAGCCCTTGCGCAAACCCCGTGAATCCTAATCATGATGGAGAAGTAACACTTCCCTTGCTTGCTTTTTTTTGTGGTGGGGGGAGTGCACTGTGGATTGAGCTCAGGGCCTTGTGCTTGCTAGGCAAGTGCTCTACCACTTGAGCTAAATCCCCAAACCAAACCCCTTGCTTGCTTTTATAGATGGCAGTCACTTCTATAGTTCCAGCTACCATTTAAAAATACATGTAAACGCTTCGGAATTCTTCACAGTAAGCCAGAATGAGGCCTGGATTTAGATCTCCAACTCTCATCCTTCTCCCAAGGTCCTGTCCTCTCCTGCTGCACAAATTTAGATGACCCATGACCTAAATTTTACCTGTCTACCACGAAACTCATCTTCCCCAAGTTATCCCATCTTTTTCATTATTTGATTCCTTCAAAAGAAAGTGCATCTGCAACCTCCTTTTCATTCTACTGTCACCAGCCTGATGTCAGGTACTTATTGTCTGAGAGTATACTGCATAACAGGGCTATAAAATTCTCTCAAATGTACTCTGCTTTCACCATCTCATATACTAAACTTCCTAACCCATCGGTTTGGTATCACAGCTCTACTCCAAAAACTTTGCCTGATTTCTCATTGTTTACAATTTCCAACAACGTCTGCTGAGAATCCATCCCATACCAGGAACATTACATACAAAAATAATTTTTCTGCTCAAGACCTCATAGTCTAATACAAGGGAGGAAAATTCAAGTGCATTGCCTGCTAAGGTCTCTGGCCACTAAATTTTACGCTCCCTGGATAACCATCTTCCTGGATAGATATCCATCCATCCAATTCAGCCATCTTCTCTCTTTCTCTACCTGTTCTTCAAGACCAGCTCATACCCATCTCTAGCCTGCTAGCTCTGGATCATTCTTGACACATGGCATCTTTTCTACTGCTCTGTGGTCTTTTTATTTAAAATGTGTGACTATACTAGTACAGGTTGAGTATCTCTTATCCCAAATGCTTGGGACCACAGTGTTTTTTATTTTAGATTTTTAAATATTTGCAAATATATAATGAGGTATCTTAGGCATAGAACCCAAATATAAACATGAAATTCATTTATGTTTCACCTATATTTAATACATACAGACTGAAGGTAATTTTTATATACTGTTTTTAACATGCCTGAATTTTGACTGTGACCCATGAACTGAAATCAGGAGAATTTTCTACTTGTGGCCTGATGTCAGCACTCAAAGTTTTAGCTTTGGGGGCATTTCAGGTTTGAGATTTCTAGGTTAGGGATATTATATTCCATCTGTATTTAAACTCACATATTCACACACAGCCTGCCCCATTCACTTACAAGATTCTAGAAGGTGAGGCCCTCTCGGGAGGGTAAATCGCACTCTTGCTCAGCAGCTTCTCTGCGCCTCTCATGGAGCTATGTACTTAACAGTCAGTCTGTATTCACAGAGGGGCCTGATTTGACAGGACTGAAAAACCTTAACTACTTGGTTTCCACAAAAACGAGAAGGTCTGACAAGAAAGATATTCTAGGTTGCTGCCTCTTTCCCAGATACACATTATCCCTACATCTTCCCACTCCTGCTGTCAGTAAAGGTCTAGTAATAACATTAATATAGCTGTAAACAAGCTGCTAAGTTCACTTCTACACCAAAGCTCCAATCACATTCAAGGCTGATTTAATAGTTTACTTACCTGCCACCTACAGAAAAATCAGAGACTGCATAATAATAGGACTTGAGGACTTTGGGGTCATTAAACACTTCATCTCCAAAAGTGTTCAGGCGATTCAGAGTGACTCTGATGTCAGTGGCAGTTACCCATTCCTGTCGGGCAGCAAAAAGGAAACATTAGAGAGCAGCAGAGCACCTGAGGATGAGAAACATAAATGTGACAAAATGTTCGACACCGTTGATACATCATTTAACCTCTATCCCCTTTCTACCACCAAATCTATTGAAATAGTGACTTCTTTAATTTCCTAATTTTCTCCACTTTGACATTGCCACTTTACCTTTCACAGACTACAAAAGCAGTGATACTACCGGTTTCTTCACAGGGCTGGTGAGAGGCTTAAAGGCCAGCATTCTGTGGCTCCATGGAGGAACACCAGCCTGTCGTGTGCAACGCCTGGGTTAAATTACCAGCACCACACACACTCACAGAAAATACATACATACACACTGCACATAAATAAATAAGAGGCTAACATACATTAGGTACACACTATATATGTCCCTTCTCTCCATCTCACATCTACAACCCAAATGCAGTCAGAGAATCATTGATATCAGCTCAGGGTTCAGGGAACACTACACCTGTACAAGATACACTGGTCATTGCCTCCTCCTGCCAGTTTTGTATCATCTATTCCTCCTCCCAGACCCAACCCCTGTGTTTGGGAGATACCCAAGCTAGTGATGGCGAACCTTTTAGGGCTTTCAATGATACAAACAGCCCACTGCAGCACACGTGCCACAGGTTCACCATCCCTGGCCTAGACCAACCAAATATAGTCCATTTCTGGCTTGACATCCCCAACAACAGGACCTTCTCTGTGAGCTCTTCCCTTATCTAAAATTGCTATCCCTCCCAACTCCTAATTTCCCTTTCCTATCTTAGTTATATTGTCTGTTTCTACACATCCCACCCGTCATAATTTGACTTTAAGTACCAAGAGGGCAGGGAATTTGTGTCTGTTTTCTTCATTGTAATTTCCCTTCTAGTGTTTAGCACACAGTATATGTGCAAAGAGTATTTGCTGAGTGAATGAATAAATCTGAAATAAACCCCATCTGATCAAGTTGGTAGCTGAAGAATCAAAGTCACACAACCCTCCCCCAGGTTTTATGAGAACTAAGCCCTTAATAATAAACGCCCTTTCTCTGAGCTAATTTTAACAGATGTTACATATGTGGTAGACTGTTATCACAATAATCCCAATGAATCATGTCTGCTAGAGCCACACCCTGTACTCCCCTTTTCCACATGGTAGAGTGACTGGTTTTGAAGAGGGAACAGCAGCAAATGTGACACAAGCAGAGACTTGATGAGGACTTGTACACAGGGATGTGCCCTCCGGGAACCCTTCCTCCACCCCATGGAAAAGCCTGCCCGGTCTGCTGAGGATGAAGACCACACGGAGGAAGACCCGGCCCCTTTGGCTGACCTGCAGAGTGAGTGACCCAAGCTAACACAGAATCATGCGAAAGAATACACCATGGTTATTTAAAAGCATGCAGGTGGGAGGAGTATACTGCAGATGACAACCCAAAGACACCAATTCTGCTCAGCCCTGGGGACTTTTCCGGGCACGACACGTCAGAATCGCCTTCAGGAACGAACAAGCATGTGCAGGGGCAGAGGCATCTGTGCTTCCAGAAGCCTCCACCAGAGATTAGAGCTCCCCTTGATTAAGAACTACTGCCTTAAACTATGGCAAACACCTGGCATACAGAGCAACCCAGAGAACTCATAAAAACTAATCTCCATGAAGCTCCAGGTATAATTAGAAAGAGGGGATGATGATTTCACTGTCTCCAAACTTGGAACTCAATAACAACTCCCACTCGTGGCCACAACTGTAGGGATCTGTTGGTCTTCTGTAATGTAAATAGCTAAATATATCTCTGTTTAATGCTTACTGTATCTGCTACAGGCTTCATCTTTATCACAGCTCTCCTTGAATGACGACTTTTTAAAGGCTGACAAGAGCTAGTTTTTTTTCATAATGGGCATTTTAAAAAGAGCAGACTCCAGACCTAAACGTTATAGGGTTGGAATCTCAGTTCTGTCACTTAAGACTGATTTAGGGCAAGCTATATGCTCTCTGGGCCTCTGATTCCTCATCTGTACACTAGAGATAACAGAAATACCTTTCAGAGTTACTATGAGAGTTAAAAGAGCTAATGCATCTAAAGGGCTTGGAACAGTGCTTGCCACATCAGAGCACAGAAAGTATGTAATAAATGCTAATTGTTATTATAAACGACATCAACGTATGCTTAGGAATAGTGAAACCAGGAAAGGTCTCCTCCACCTGGGAGGCTGCAGCTTTTGGAGGGAGAGGACGTCTGCCTGTCTCCTCACTGTCAGGGCAGCTAGCACCATCCTCAGCAATAGCATGGAGAGCCACAGCTCTGACATTCAGGGAAATACACTGGAAGCTCCCGCACACTGAAATGAACTGACCCACTTACACAGATATTCGCTGTGTTTTTGCCACATGTAGTCTGAGTGTCTGTGGCATACAGAGTAGCAAACGTCAGATTCTCAGCACATACAGTTAGCAAAGGCACGTGAAAACCAGTCTCTTTATAACACCTCTCTTTCCTACTAACCACACAGCTGTCTCTCCAGGACCTGAAAATACAACAGTTTGCTGTAGGAAGAAACAAAGCCGGCAAGTGCTTGCTCCCATTACCTCTGCCTGAGGCTTTAGTTCTCTGCTTTTCATCTCTCCAAATCAGCTACACTCTCTGCCATTTATTTTAAACACACCTGATCTCCACTGCAAGAAACATTTTTCTAAAAGGCCTTTGCAAACATATTTATTTTTCGCCATAACCCCAGAGTTTACCAAGTACTTTCGTTTTCGCCATCTCCCAGCAGTGGAAGAGGAAAACTGGACCCACAGAGAAATATGTTCTCATTTTTTGGTACAGTCCAAAATCACACAGCCAAATTAGAAAACGAGTCCTTGCACATAGTAAGTTCCAGAGAGACAGAATGAGAAGACACAAACAGAAAACCCAGAAAGAAACGAAGATTTCCAATGTAGAAATCATAGCAATTTTTCATAAAATGTACACAGCATTTGCAAACTCACATCTAGTATTTTTTTCTCAATCAATGAATACAGGCTGCCCCTTACTGAGACACTGACTTCAGCCACATGAGAGTAGCGTCTGGGTTGACGCTGGGTTCATGTGACGAGAGCAGCATGTCTCACCAGTCTTTCTATACTCACACGGCCAGAATGTCTGAAAACTCACAGCAATCTAAGCAATGCCAAAGACTCATATGCATATGAGACTGTACAAAGGACTGATTTTTAAAAAGCAGTTTTTAGTTCTACTGTTAAATACAGAAAACTTTCTATCATGATGGTCAAACACAATACCACAAGCACTTAACTGATACCCTTTCTGGTGATGAAGAATACTCAATAGTGTCTGGCAACAGTGACAGACAAAATCCATCAAAGTTTCCTTGTATAATAATGAAAAGAGGCAGCATTTTTTTGTTGTTTTTTGTTTTGTTTTGTTTGAGACAGTCTCACTATGGAACCCAGGCTGGCCTTGAACTCACAGTGATCCTCCTGCTTCAGCCTCCCAAGTGTTGGGATTATAGGCGTGTGCCACCATGCCCAGTACAAGGCAGTACTCTTAAATGTTTTGTTTCAATTGTTCTCCCTTATTAATTTAAAAAAATGCTTTTTATTTTGTCAAACCAAGAGGTAAAAAGTGCCAGACCTATAATCCCAGCAGTCTGGGAGGTGAAGGCAGGACTGCAAGTTTGAGCCCGGCCTGAGCAATTCAGAAGCTTAATGAGATTCTGTCTCAAAACAAAACATTTAAAAAGGGGTGAGGATGTAGCTCAGTGTGACGGCCCAGGTTTAAATCCCAGTACTGCAAAAAAAGAAAAGAAAACAGTAAGAAAGACTACAAGAATACAAAAAGTCAGAAGCAAGATGTTTCCACCTCAAGCACAGACACTAAAGTTAGTACTGTGCAAAATTTCAGAAATGTGTAAAGTCTGCATGCCGGCACATAGGATCCACTCCACCTGCTCACCGCGGGAGTGGGACCCAGGCCCGGTGCCATACGCTTCCCGGACCGCTTCCCGGACCGGCGTGCGGGGGAACAGACCGGCCCCAGCGCCGCCCCATGAGGCCCACCTGCAGGACGGGGCTGTAGTCAAAGTTGTAGGCGCTGGGCCTGCCTTCCAGGGTCGAGAAGGCCACGTTGCCCCCGGTGAGGGGAGAGATGTCACTGAACTCATCAGTGCACAAGGCCTGCTGCTCGTCGGCGCCGGTCGGGATGAAGCCGCGGTTGGCCTTGGAGTAGGTGTTCTCACAGGAGCCGCTGTAGTACTGATAGGGAATCCAGGGCCCGTCTTCGCGAGTGCGCTTGTAGATAGCGAAGCTCTCCGGGCGGCTGGTGTGGAACTTCAGGCGCACGTAGGTGATGTCAAATGCTTTTCCTGTGGGCCAAACATCAAAGTTCATGTGTCATCTGAATGAAGGTGAGAAACTCTTCTATCCTAGATAGGAGTGTAACAAAGAGGCTACCAATCTCCCTATGCGCATCAGACTGAGAAGACCCCAGAACACGCACACACACATACATACACTGCTTGTGTTTTCTAAGCCTGGAAACAGCATACATTCTCCCACAAAATGTAAACTGCCAACTGGGTTTGGACAGTGGCTCCTAGAGGCCTCTTCGTGCATTGCTGAAATTTTGTTTGCCATGAAAACTGGCAGTGTAAGTACAGTGCTGATGTTCTTTTTAAAACAAAATTCAATAAAAAGCTCATTTATTCTTAATGCTGGTGTTTCAGCAAAAGCTTAATTAAACATAGAAAAAATATTTGCTGACTTTTTAAACGGGCTGAGACTGAGAATCGTAAGTTCAAGCCCAAACTGGACAACTAAGCAACTCAGGAAGACTCTGTCTCAAAAAAATAAATAAATAAAATAAAATGAAATGAGCTGGAGACGTAGTTCAGTGGAAAGGCTAGGGTTCAATACCCAGCACCAAGACAGGAGGGTCATTTAGGCACTTTAAAGGCTTTTTAAAACCTGGGAAGATGAAGAAAAACAAAATTAAGATGTGTCATGCACATATACCCACTCCCCACAAGGAATATAATCATTACATGCTATACTGCAAAAATGTACTGATAAAAAAAAAAGAATACTTAATGCTGAAATATATCATTAGTGCTATTCTTTTATTTATTTACCAGGTGAAGAAACAAATTCTAGGAGGGCAGAAGGCCAGTGTTTGGGAGATGGAGCAGACAGAGAATAAAATTCTCCTTTGATAACTCAACAGAGACAAAAAAAAAAAAAGAAAAGGAAGGAGGCAGCTTAAACAGCTATATTTTAGTATGTTCAAAAGAGAACAAGCTGGGGATTTAGCTCAGTGGTTAGAGTGCTCGCCTAGCAAGCGCAAGGCCCTGAGTTCGATCCCTGGCACCAAAAAAAATAAAATAAAATAAAAAATAAAATTCTGAGAGCGGCCCCTTCAGGAAGATGGTGGGCATCTTTAAAAAAAAAAAAAAAGAGAGAACATATGAGACGTGAACTCTGAGCACGGGCGGCCACAACTCTGTAAGAAGAGTCACTGGGACAGGCAGCTCCTCGCATCAGCCAGCAGATGGTCTCAAGATTCGATGGTGCAGCTGCAACCAGCACACCTTCAGGCAGATAAAAGAAACAATGTGCAACTCTTTTGAATCACCATTCATCTCCACACTGAGCCTTTCTGTCTCTGATGATATGTATACTTTGCTACTTCCGTGTTACTATGAGGATTACCGTTTGCTCAACATGTATTTCTTGGGTACACCATGCTCAGACCTATGCTATACACACTGGGGGACAAGAGTTAGATAAAAAGGCTTTTCCCAGAACTGAATCAGGTCCTCAGGGAGAACCATCCTGACCCTCTGCTACAACACCAACAGAACAGGAACCCTGCCCCCCAAGAAGTAGGGGGTGAGCAGGGCCTCCTGCCATGTACTCAGGCTGCATGTTCAACCCAGCTTTGTCTACCACAAAATGGGAAGGGGAGCCACGTGTGACTCTTTCTCAACTGGCTCAGATTTTAGAAGAGGTCTGATTAACTCGTTTCATTAACTATGTACGCAAAACATATTTGCACACAAATGATCTTGAACACAAAGCTATGTGGCATGATGGAAAGAACACAGGACGGGGCACAATGAGGTCTTAATTTTGTCTTTTCATACCTGTATGATTTTTGTTCAGCAAAAAGGAGAGTGATAATCCTTGTTCCACTTACCTCAAAGAGTTATTGGAAGATCAAACTAAGATCTTGTACACATTGTCTAACTGTAAAACCTTAAACAAGTATAAAACATTATTGTAATAGGGTTTATAAAGAAAATTCTTAGACTAGGATCTGAGTATGTTTACACATAAAAACCTGACTGTAATAGGGATTAACTAGTCAAGACGCCTACAAATGATATCATACAAATGGGATGCAGTACCACACTTTGCCTGCACACAGATCATGCAAATGCAGTTTACACTCTTCTTGTTGAGAAGAATGTAAATTTAACCTGCATCTCTTTATTATGTCAAAAATGTTAAGATGTCACCTTTGAATGAGGGTGAGGTTAAATATAATTATCTATGGCATTCCAGAGATTCACTATCTAAAACATTCCAGAATGGTAAAACAATTTCATTTTATTTAGGAGTAGGTGGCTTGGGATGGTCAAAGTCTTATTCTGAAATCCGGGGATTATAGATTACCTTTGCATTCTCTCTCTCTCTCTCTCTCTCTCACCTTCCTGACATCTCATTGTTCTTTAGCAACATGACCTACAGCTGACTGGGCCAAAGGAAACAAGGTAAGATGGACCAAGAGATTCTTAGTTCCAGATGAGTATCTGGACTACAAAGCCACACTCAAATAACTGGGCGTGCGTGGCTATTCCCACTGTGACTGGCCATAGAATACCATGGGTGGCATCACATCCGGAAAGCATTAAACTGAGAGCGCTTCGCTTACAGATGTTGGCCTAGCCTTGCACCTCATTTTCAGCGTTGCCCTCCTCATTCTAACCTTTATACAGTGTTGGACAAGGAAAAGGAGCTGTGTGTGACTTGAACAGGAGCTGACACATTTCCTCACAAGAAGACAACCACACGCATGGTCCTCAGAGTTGCAGTCAATCCACAGTAAGCACAGACATGTACGATTCCATGTGGTGGTTCTGACGGAAGTGCAGCATGTTAGGGGAGTACAGAGGAAGGTCACCTAATCCAAATTGGTGAGGTCAAGAAATGTTTCCTGTAGGAAATGGCATCTAAATCCAAGACCTGAGAAATGCTTAGAATTAGCTAGGCAAACAGGGCTGGTTGTCCAGACGGATGATATACCATGTATGCACGCTCAGCAAACACAAGGAGCGATCTTGGAGGAATGAGAAGGTTGCATAGCATAACCAGAACCAGAGGCTGGAGATCAGATAAGTGACAAGCAAAGCAACCTACAGGCAGTGGGCGGCCACTGAAGGATTTACCCCAGGAAATGCATGATCATACCAGATGATATGGCCATAGTGTGGAGATTAGATTGAAAGGGACAGGACTGAAGATGGAGAGGTTAAGAAGACTGAGTGATAATCCAGGATTGATAACCGAGGCTAAAGCAAAAACAGGGACCAGAACAGAAAGAAATGAACGGAGCCCAGTGCAGTGTAGGAAGCCACCATCAACAGCAAGGTGGTTACTGACAGAGAGGGACTCAGGGCCACTTCTGAGGGTCTCCTCTACTTGTACCCTCTCAGCACTCTGTTCATTGTCAATACTGCCTTTTGTCATTCTATGAGGCAGAAGGACTGAAAACAACATTCAGCTTCTTAGTTTAAAAACAAGATGGATAGTACCATTCACTAAAACACAAAACGATAGCTGGGTTGGAGGGAAGGATGGGGAGCTACAAAAGGGAGATGGGATTTGGCTACACTAGATTTGAATTGCCTGAAGGTCACCCAGACAAGAGGAAATGTCTGTAAGGGAACAGGATATGAGTGGCCCAAGTGACATTCAAGTTAGAGGTACAGATTTGGGATTTGTTAACATGTAGATGACAACGAAGACTTGGGTACGACAAAGACTCACGAGGCAAGCATGTTGTGAGAGAAGACAGCTGACTCTAGCAATCACCCCAACGAGCGCCAATATTTAAAGTCAGGCAGAAGTTGAGATGACAAAGCAGACTGTGTACGAGAGGGAGGAGAAGTCAAGGAAAGAGTTTTAAGAAAAGAATAATCAACTGTAAGAGTCAAGCGTGGAAGATAATGACTATGAAGCGCTGACTGACTTGAAGCTTATAAGAGATCACTGCCACATTTAAAGCAGCAGTGGGCAGAGACCACAGGCCCTGGAATGGAGGACTAACAGCAGACAGACGCAGGGAGTGTGGTCAGCTGCTGCGGCCACGGGCTTGCAGGAGCAGCAAGATGAGAAGATGGTATTGGAGGGAACACAGGGCCAAGGCAAGACTTTTCTCCCCTTTTGTTTGTTTTCTTACGTATGAGAAATGAGTGTGTACTTCATACTGCTGTGCTTGAGTCTGCAGAGAGGAAAAGGTGAAAATACAGGCTAGGAAACAAGAACAGGAGTCGGTGCTGGGGAGGAGACTGGCTCTATGCAGGAGATGACCAGCCTCCCTCTTTGTGCTGGGATGCAAATGCAATCGACTTTGCAGGTTTTAAGGGATAGAAGCTGGAAAAGTTCTCACTGACGACTTTTTTCTTATAGTGAAAATCAAGGGGCTGGAGTGTTTGCCTCGCAAGCACAAGGCCCTGAGTTCAATCCCCAGCACCAAAAAAGAAAATCAAGGGCACCTGAGCTAAAGTTGAGGGCAAAGACAGAGAGGGTAGTTGGGTGGGAATACTGGCAACTTCATAGGAGCCACTACAGAGACTCACAAAAGAAAGCTGACTAGAGAGGAGAGGAAGCTTGATGGGCAGAGACAGGCCACTCAGAAGAGAATAAGGGGGCACTACTTTGTAGGGCCATCTCTGCAGGGGTGGGATTTTCTTTGTTTTTGTTTTTTGAGACAGGGTCTCACTTTGTATTCCAGGCTGGCCTCAAACTCATGGTAATCCTCCTGCCTCAGCTTCCCAAAAGCTGGGATCATGGGCGTGCATCATCAAGCCCAGCAGAAGTGGGATTATTTTTCCAGCAGCATGTCGTGCTTCCTTTACTGGTGTAACAGAAAGACAATAAAACAGGGGATTAATATAACGTCAAGGAATTTGGAATCTAGTCTTGGTAAGTGAGAAGCAAATACAGAGAATAGAATGGAAGGGTCAAAGTGGGAGTTCTGTGTGTTATTTGAAATTACCTGTAACCATGGACAATCAAGAACTGGAAGCTGGGCATGGTGGCACACACCTTAATTCCCAGCACTCTGGGAAGCTAACGCAGGAGGACCACAAGTTTGAGCTCAGCCTTAGCAACTTAATGAGGCTCTGTCTCAAAATATAAAGTTAAAAAAAGGGATGGGACACAGCTGAGTGTGAAGGATCTGGGTTTAATCTTTAATACCAAAAGGAAAAACAAAACCAATAACAACAATGAAAAGAAAGCCTGGAAAACTAAGGACCTTGTTTTTACTCTGTTAAACAGGACCAAGAGCTACTATGTGCCCCCCTCACCACACTTCCCTACTCTCTCTGTGTCATCCTAATAATGTGCCAGTCAGGAGATACAGTTAATTGGCAGATGAACAGAAAATAGGCCCAGGTCTTCCAGTGAGTTTGCCATATTATCATTATACTGTACTTGGGAGCAAGCAAAAGTATAGACAGTACAACTTGAAGGTGAAGAAGCCAAGCCAAAAGATCAAGGACGTCAGTAAGTACAACTGTGGATGTCGCCCAGCAACAGTACAAGTACAGCATCTTCTGTTCCTTACCTCACATTCCCACTCATGAAGACTAAACATGAATATACACACCCTGGAGAAAATATTTAGCTACCGAATGTTCTCCTGCCTCTCCCTCTGCCACATTCCTTCCATAAACAAAAAAGAAAAGAAAAAAACTGAAGTGCAGATGGTTAGAATGAAGCACACAAAATCAACTAATACTTTCTGCTCTGAATTCTACCACTCACGGCCACACAAATTCACGGAGGAGAGCAGGCTGCCTGAACAATTAAATCCAGCCTTTCTTTAGACTGGGCCACCAAGGAATCCTGCTCAAGCCTCCTACATGGTGAAGTATTTCTAATCTCTCTGAGTAGGGAAGAAACTCGTCCTGTTTCAGGATTGGACTCAAATACTGATGGCTGGGGAGCATAAATGCTTCTCTGTTATGTGCAGCTCAGAAGAATTCCATGAGGATCTTGTGAAACACCCTTCTGTACAGTTTAGTAATGAATGATAATGGCCACAGAGAAATTGTCAAAATTTCAAAATGCCCTTCCACGACTTGAATTAGAAGAAGAAAACCAATTTACTCTAAAGTATCAAATTAAAAGTCACTGGTTCACAATTTTTCTTTTATGTTAACTCTTTAGAAATCAGAAAATGAATGTTGTCCTTGCTGCCAGACTCAGGAATATAAAACTAGTTGTACTACAAAGTCAATCAGAGATGGTGTATGTTAAGGCTACTAAACAGGATTCTCCAAACAGTTAACGCAAACAGTAGACACAGAAAGCAACTATTTGAAAACGTTTTCAATTTTGTTAGCATAACTGCTGGCTGAAACAAGAGTTCCCAGGACAGCATGTCCAGCTGCATACCAGCTGTTATTGTTCCACCTCAGCAGACAGATTGCACAAATAGAGCCTTCCCAATTAAGATGACCCAGAGCCAAGTTAATGCCGAATTTGGGACCCTGGAGCAGACAGACAGACGATCAGAAAGCACTGGGAGGAACATCGGAGCACACACAGAATGTGTTGAGGTGATGCGCGTACATTCCAACTGCCAAAAGCCCAGTCCTAACTGCCTGCTGAACGACTAATTTCTACTGCCTAAAACTCATCTCCAAAATAGACTGCTTTAAAAAAACCAACTTATCCTGTTCCTTTCCCTTACATTTCACTGCTTCTTGTTCGTGGCCTCTCCCTTGCCAACCAGCCAAATGCCAACAGTGCGAGGGGCAGTCCCACAGAAAGCGCACTTTAAGTGAGCACGGTTTACAAATGAGGACAAATAACCTTTACAACTTTGTAGAAGTTAGTAATTTTTAACTGAATTTATTACAACAAATGCAACAGAACTTACAGTTTGAGAAAGTGTCCCTTTCAAATGATGAACAAAAGGCTGACAATCGCAAGTAGAGCCAAGAAGCTCTTCCTCGCACAAGTGAGCTACTAGTAACCACAGCAAGAAGCTAAGAGGAACAGAGTGGAATACGAGGCATCTCAATTCTATGTTGTCACAATGAATGATAACAAAGTGGGTACAAAGAAGAAGGTAACCATGTTAGCATTTTTATTTATTTTATTTGTGTGTGTGTGTGTGTGGTGCCCGGAATCAAACTCAAGGCCTTGAGTCAAGGGCCCAGGATCTAACTCTGACCACTAAGCTAAATCCCCAGCCCCCATGTTAGCATTTTTAAAAAGCTAGTAAAACACCAAAGGCTATTTATAAAAATAATGGTATGGCTATGACTATGGAGCTAAAAGGCAAACAAATTTTGAGACATGGTATGATTTTGGAGAAGACATACCCATAATTTCTTACAGAAACTAGATTTTTCCATAAGGTATCAAATTTAAAGCTTAAGGTAAAACAAAAACAAAAAACGAGAAAATAGTTTTACTCTCTCCCTATAACCCGCAAAATACTGCTTGGTGCTATTACTGAATAAGAGCACAGCACTAATCTAGTATAGCAATCCTTACTGCCCAAATGCAATATCCAAACATGCCGTATCCTCTTCAGCATACTGAAAGGCCAAAACTGATTTGACTTAACATGATAACTCTGACCCTCTAAAATAGCTATTATGTGACCAGAGAATTCTTAACTGAACACTATAGTGTCAAACATGCTTGGATGGTAATTTAAAATAGGTGCAAATTACTGTTAGGGGGTGATACACAGTTCCATTATCAAGACTAAAGGGTAAATTTACCCTAATCTGTAGGATACGTCTTTGTCATTTTATGTGATATCTTCACCAGAAGAAACAAGATTCTCAAGTGAAATTTCAAGCCAAGAATTGGGGAATTTTTCTTATTAGCCCAAACTTCATGCTTACAAGACTCAATACCAACCTAATTCAGGCTAGTAGGTCACAAACATGCCTGCAATCCTGAGCTAAGCTAGAAGAAGGAGGTCAACGTTTACTCCCACTCATCTAAACTAGGGCAAAAAATGTACTCACTCTGCTGAACAAACTTCTAGCTATGAGAATTGATTGACATGAGAGAATTAAAGAAAAAAGTCACAGAAAGAAGGAAAATGTGTTATTTGTAACACTAAGGAAATAAAAAGGGCAATGATATATGAGATATATAAGTAAAACCTGTTATTTTTAGAAAATGTATACTCATTAAAATATAAAAAAGGAAAAGGTACCCTAAGTTTATGGTAAGATATTTTTTTGTCACATGATACTCATAAACTATTAAGAACTGGCTACAGTTTGACGTTCAACCATATTGAAGGGTGAAGAATGGGAAAAGTTGAGAAAACAATAATGTCATTAGGAAAAAAAATTCTAATATCTAATCATAATGGTCTAATAGACTAAGACCAACACTAATAATCTCTCCCTCATAAAGTGGCAGAAGGTTGATCCACAGTTTACTTTCAATTATACAACTGTTTGCTAAGTGAGCTTATGCCAAAGCCCACTGTGACAAGCCACTTAGAATACTCCAACCCTTCATTTTGCCAGAATGTCTTTTAGTTTCCAGTTCCTTTAATTCCTAACAAGCTGGGTCCCTACTTTCCCTAAATTATGTGCTATTTTCACCTCTTTTTAAACAGAAATAACTACAAATAACCTAAGATATCTTAAACACACATCTCAGTTTTTACAGTTGCTTATTAATTTTCTTACCACGCTACCCATGGGGTCAAGATTAACAGCCATGACTCGTCTTGATAATTGCTCAGGTCCAAATTCTTCCATTCATTCAACAAACATTTACTGAATACTACTATACCAGCTAGTCAGTGTTCTAGACATTAGGGCCATAGCAGTGAACAAGACAGATACAGTCCCAACCTAGTAGAGTTTACGGTTCAAAAGGGAGCCGGGTTGTCTAAGAGATACATAAAATTAAAAATAAAAATTATATGCGTCAGAGGTCATGAAGAAATTGGGATGGAAGATGGGAGGAGGGGTTCTACCTAACACTGCATTATTAGAGATGGCCTCACCAACACAGATAAGGTGACATTTGAGCAGAGACCTGAAGCACTGAACCAGTGCAACGTGTTGAGGAAGAGCATTCTGGGGGAGACAAATGCACATGCCCTCAGGCAGGAGCATGTTGCTAAGGTTTTCAGGAGTGGTGAGGTCAGCCTGCCAGGAGTAAGAGTGAGAAAGGCAGAAAGTATTAGAAGATAAGGTCACAGTAGCTACAGGGAAGGGAGGAACTGCAATCATGTGAGGCCTTGTAGGCCACTGTAAGACCTGGCATTTACTCTGAGTGAGGTGAAAAGCCACAGAATTTTGTACAAGGAAATAACATGCTCTGATTAGTACTTTAAAAGGATTACTCTGGCTGCTCTACTAGCAAAAGACTATAGATGACAGAGAAATGAGAAGATGGGTGGAGAACAGAATGTTGACAAACTAGGCAAGAGATAACGGTAGCTTGGTCCAGGGCAGAAGCAGAGGGTTGCAATGAGACTCTGAGAGTAGAACAGATTAGCATTACTGACAGATTGGATACAGATTATAAGCTTTGGCTTGCACAACCGGAATGATGAAGCCGTCATTTACAGAAACAGGTACAGGGATGGACAGCAAGGAAATTGGAAGGTTGGTGTTGGGTAAAATAGTTTTGGATGCCTGAATAAAGATATCCTAAAAACAAAAAGCTAATAACCTAAATTGAAAGCAGTAGCACCTAACTATGTACTACAGTCAACTTTATGGAGTTGCAACTTAATACCGCATCTATGTGGTTGTTTATGCCGCTTGTTGTTATACGCAAATGGCACAATGTATTATGGTCTGTAAGTTTGTGTAAAGGTCTATAAGTTTGAAAAAAATATAGTTTTAGATACCTATGAAACAGCTGTATGGAAATGTCAAGTAAGCAATTAAGATATTCAAGGCTAGAGTTCAGGGAGAGGTCCAGGCAGAGGAGAAGAATCTGGAAGTCATCAACATAGAGTCAGTATTCGAAGGCATGGGATTAGATGAAAATGACTATAAATGGATAGAGACAGATGAGAGGTAGGTAGATTGGGTCTTCAGACAATAAATTTTAAAGACAGGGAAGATAAAGAGGACCCAGCAAAGAAGATTTAAGGAAAATAGCTACTGATGTAGATGAATATCAACCGCAGAATTTCAGAAGCAAAAAAAAGAAAAGAAAAGAAAAGAAAATTCAGGAAGAGAACATCAACAGAGTTAAATACTCTTGTGAGGTCAGGAAGGGCTGGCCACTGATTTAGCAACCTGAAGGACACTGTTACCTTGCTAAGGGTTTGGTAGAATGATAGGGTTGAAACCAGAGAGAATGTTGGGTGGAGAGAGGTGGGGTGGTGATCAGAGTCAGCTAAAAAAAACAATTTCCAAGTAATTTTGCTATAAAGAAAGAAAGCTATAGCTGGTGAGGAAAAGAGAGAGTTTAAAAAAAAGAGTGCTTTTTAAAGTGAGAAAACAACATATATTAAGTAAATGGTTCAATATGGCAGCTTGATTTACAGTGACCATCAAGACTTTCTCTGGTGTGGGTTCAGGAGACCCACTTTGGTCTAAGCGAAGCTCTTTGGACAAGCCGTCCCCAAAATTTCTCTTGTGAAGGAAAAAAAGCACATGTCCAGAGTCAGTGTAAGTACACAGACGGAAAGAATTAGCCAGTGCCTATATAACTGAACACCCACAGGAGCTCTGGAGGGCCCTTCCCATCAGACTAGTCTGGTTCTAGGGCCTCCTGCCACAGTAGTTCCCATAATCTGGGCCTCCATCAGGTCTCAACCTGACTGTTAGAAAACTTCTGAAAATGCAAATTGTTGATCCTCATCTCCAGAACTTCCATTTTGGTAGGCTCAGGGTAAAGGTTCCAAAATTTGTTTTTTTTTTTTAAAGCAACTGTGGATAATTTTTCTGTATGATCACACTTAAGAAATATTTCTTTACTATAAATTCTTCTCCAACCTGGTTCTTGCCCTTTAAAGATTTAGGCAGGAAAAGGATTCTGACCTAGGTGCTGCACTATAGAATGAATTAGGCTCTCCTGAGTGATTACTTTGACTTTCACAGGCCAAGCACTTCAAGGTAAAATTTATTCTGGTGTCACCTGCAGGCTCAAGCAGCAAACCAGAACAATAACAGTCTATCTTCTTTAAGCCACAAATGGATGTTGAACTCCACACGTGCTATGCACTCCGTATCCGAAGGGGCTCAGGGTGACTGGGTCAACTGAACGCAAACTTCCAACATTTTTCTCCATGCCGATTTCCTCTATCATTCAACTTGTATCCTCCAGGCCCCACTTCCCAAACAAGTAAAAATATACACTGAATTTTTAGAAAGCTACTGAGCATTTCACAGTGGTATCCTTTACACGGAGACAGTAGTCAAGATTCACTAAAAACCAAGTCTCTCATCCCCTGTGGCACCTGCCCCTCCTCATTATTAATATTTAACAAAATAATCCAGGACCACCAGTGTATCTCAGTGGCAAGGGATAAATCTAAAAGTAAAGCGTTAACTTACACAAAACGATAAGAAAACACTTCTTCTTTTCTGGAAGCCTAGACTTGTTTAATCCCAGCCTGTGTTGGGCAGTGTTGGCATTTTCAGGGAAGGTGTTACATTCTGCTGGTTAAAGATCAGCATAGCGATATTTACTTTTTAGAGAAGGAATTTCAGGTATTTATTTTTAAAAATACACACACGTGCTCACGTGCATGCATACACATGCACACAAATACACACGCATATATGGTTTAAGGAGAAGCGTCCAACACTCACATAGATAATAGAGAAAAAGAACTGAGCAGGGGAAAGAGATGGAGAATATGAGATTGCAGAATTAAGAACCTTCTAAAAATTCAGCCTTGCTATTCTGGATTTTAAGCTAGCTCGCCATATTTACTGAGGATCTACAAGGCATACTTTCTTCTCATTTTAGATCATCTTGTGTCAATGATCTCACCTCTTTCCAGAATCAAGTCTTAAGATGCACCTTGAGCAGCTTAGAATCTGAGATAGAGGTTGGCAGACTATATAGCCTGCTGATCAATTTCTGTAAATAAAATACCACCTGCTTTTTAAAATAAGTTTTACTGAAGTAAAGCTACACCCATTTGTTTGCACATTGTCTATAGCTACTTTCTGGCCATAAGAGCAAGACTGAACAACTGTGGGAGGCCAAAAAAGCCTAAAATATTTTCCATGGCCCTTTACAGAAAAAGTTGTCTGATCCCTGATCTGAGAAGGCAAAGAATATAAAAACAAAGATTTCTACTAAAACTTCTTCTAGCTCCCTTCTGCAGGGCACACTGTTTGAAAATCTGATCCATGGAAATCTGAATTTTTTCTCTACTCACACACACACACACACACACACACACACACACACAAGCAGAAGAAGGAAGTCTATTCAGAAACTGTGTAAGATTAATGACAATTGAAATACATTTGATACCTAGAATTACTTATTTCATTTAAAAAAAAAAGGCAAAAAGATTAGCAGCTAAAAGGAGATGGAAAGAGACTTAAATCATTCCAAAAATCAAATCTGTAATAATATCCTTTAGCTCTTACATAGCTCATGAAAATGAACCAGTCAAGCAGAAAGACAAGGAAAACCATACTATTGGAAAAAGTGGCGCCATTTTTCCAATGATGCCTCCTCTCAGACCTGGCCCAAGTAGCAGCAGTGAAAGGAGGGAAACTGACTAACCAAGACAAACAGCAACCATAGCTGGGATGGCAGGAAAATGACATGTCGAAAACCACAAATAAAATGGAAAATGAGAACAGATCTCATTTAGATCTCTACAAGAACGTCCCTCCCTTGTCCTCTGGGTGGGAGGAATTCAGTCCTTCACACAAGGCTTCCTTGTCCTTCTTCTGAGCGGATGGACAATTTACATCACGAAAATACCCTGCCAGCTGGCGCTCTCTCCACAAGTGACTGATTGTGAGCAGATGCCTTCATAAGATAAGTATAAACGAATACACCCCCTTCATCATTTTTCATTCATCCACCCTCTTAGCAGAAGAATAGAAATGCACACTCTATACACACTCCTTTAGACACCGATGCCTGTGTTCTTCACATGCCCTCTTCTTTCATTGGCCTTGGGGCCTTGCTTTACATTCCTGATAAAATGATGCCCCCACTAAATACCTAAGATATATGCAATCTTCCTACACTACAGCTAAATACTCTTTACTACTAGGTGCAAGCATCTGTTTATTTTCTTTCTAATGCCTTTGCTTAAAAACGGAATGATTCCTAGTATAGCTTCAATTCAGAGTACTTGAAAATCTGCTACAAAAAAGAATGAAAACATTCAAATGAAAGTCAATCACAATTATCATTGTATTTAGTGTTTATCATTGTATTCAGAGTAACACTAATTAAACTGATCACTTTCCCTTTAATGCACACTCTTATTCCAGAAACTATTTCAAGTTGCTCTTCAATTGCAAAGCAGTAAGAAGTTCAGCAGATAAACACTGTGTCTCTTTCCAGCAAGGAGAAATTTTTGGTGGTGATTCCCAATATTGTTTCACAAATTATGTATGCCAGATTCCATGAGGGTGTGTTACGGGCAAGGAGGTCACCAGACAAACTACTTACACAGCACATTTCAGGTAGGTTCCCAGTATTTCAAAACTGTGAATCCTTTTTATCTGCTTTTCCCTCTACACTGAGAGCAAACATTCACCAGTGATAGCAGAAGAAATATTCTTTAAATCCATCCTTTGCCATATTTCAAACAGACAGCACAGCACTTCATTTCTGTACAGTGGGAGTATTTCACATGCACCCACAATAGGACTTGTTCTACCTTTCTATTTACATTCTGGAGAACAGCCAAAGTCCTTTCTAGCTTTCTTTGATCTGACGCCAGAGACTTGGTATCCCAAAACCACCTAGAAGAAATTCCCTTAGGAGTGCTATAACTAAAGCAGAGTATGAAGGAGATGGAAAATATTCTGTAAATTCAGCCTGAATCATATCACTCTTCAGCTTCAGAGTCCTTTCAGGTTACCTGATCTAATGCGAACTCCTCCAGCCTGTTTTTACAAAGCATCCATAAGTCTGAACAATAGTGCTCCATTTTCTATCTCCAAACCAAAACTCTCCAATGTAAACTGAAGCCTCTACTCCTTGCCATCTGTATTATCCATATACCATTTCTCACCTCTAATCCATTCTCTAACCTCACTCCTTCCAAACCCTACCTATCTCTTCAGGTTTAGTTCAAGTACCACTGTCTCCTGAACACTTATGACTCATATTATCATCTCACTTTTCTGAATATATAACACTTATTGTCCACACCATATAGTTCGCTACTTCAGTATTTACTTCTTTGTGTAAGTTGTACTGCTCCAACAAAGATTAACTCAATCAACAGCAAGACATCTATATTTTTGGTATCTTCTGTAATAGTATTATAGCTCAAGGTTTTCTGACCATTACAGAAAGTAAAAAAGACACTTCGTATTGGAACCCTGAAGATACACACATGCTGTCAAAACTCAAGTTTGATCAAACAATACAATACTGTCTATGATATAATCTGATAGTCATTCTATCTTTCATTTGATTTGTCAGAAAATACTGGCTGCAGATCACTAAATTGATTCTGAGATATTAGGGAGTTGTTACCCACAATTTTTAAAATGCTACTCTACAAGCCCTAAGGCACAAACCAGGAGCGCAATAAATATTTGTTCATGGTAGACTGACGCATCCACCACAGATGACAGGTTAGAACCCTATGATGAAATTATGCTTTCCAGTTATGGCCATAAAGTCGTAACTGGATGATGATGTCTTTTGACACCTTCTTCCAGTGACTTAAAAAACATGACAATATAAAAAAAGAAGCTTTAGATAAGATAGTCTTTAATAAAATCAAAGAAAATAGTTTTTCCTGAAGCTGAACTGCAAAAATTCCATTCATGTACATGGTACCTCTAAGGAGGCCTCCAGCTCCCAACCCTCATAAATAAAGCTTTCCAAATTAGTTGTTTTTAGCAGCTCTGGGCCCCAGGTCTCCTGCAGCCATGTGCATGTGATAAGCCCTCATGGTAGTTGCAAGGATTTACTCCCTGATGCCCAGTGACTGGGGGTTGGATTTCTACTAAAAACACCTGGATATTTATTGAGAGGTTCTACTCTCCAAGTATCATGTTCATGGTACTTTTTTTGTGGGATTATCTAAACTTGTTTTTATTTTTTGTATATATTCATTCTTTTCTTGGCATATATATCTTTATTTTTTGTATATATATTAATGGCCTTTCTGTTGTGGTAATTATATCACACACACAGAGGACTACAAGCTTTTGAGGTCCAGGACTCTTTTGTCCCCTGCTGTCCCTTCACTTTGAGGTATGATTTTGTTGTTGCCTTTCACAGGAAGCAAAAGATCTGACTTGTAAAATAAGCAATAACCCAGTGGGACTGAGTGAACCTCGATGAGTATGGTTTCTTGTTTGGTTAATTCATTAAATGATTCATTCATTTACAAACATATCCTGAAATGTGATGTGTGCCAGGCAGTAGGCTGAGCACTGGATGAAGTAAAAATAGGTCCCTGCCCTAAAGGAAGTTCAGTTGATAGGTGAAGACAGGCACAAATAAATACAAAATGAGATAAGTTCTATACCAGGGAGTAAGGAGCAACAGTATGTCTATTTTCTCATCTGTAAAACAGTTTACACAGATGAATCTTAATGAATAATGTACATCTAGCTCCAAAAAGCCCAATTCTAAAAATCTTACATTTCTAAGAACACCTCCTTCATTCTACCTTTTCGATATATATTCCTTTCTCCTAGTAACATTCTAAAGAAATGCTAAAATGCCACAGTAACTGATTTGTCAAAGGTGAGTGACATCTAAGACAGTAAATAGCAGCTGGTTTTCAGTAAAGTTCAGTTCCACAAAGACTTATTTATTTTCTGAATCTCTACCACACTTTTGGCAATAATCTCTACTCAGTTAAGTTCTACGTTCTCAGCAGCAAGTAATCTTGTGTTGAATAATTTGCAAAGGATAACAGAAGTTTTCATTTTAAGGTTAAAAAATGTATAATTGAGCACAGGTTCTCAAATAGTTGTGTCTGTCTTTGGATGAGAAAAAGATAACTCTTGGTTTCTATGTCTACAACAGATCAATCTGCAGGCTCCAAACAAATAAACATTTCAATCCGTATTTAACCACAAGGGACAAGTGACATGTAATGCTTCAAAGTAAGTTCTTCAGATTTAAAAAAAAAAAGAACGGATTTTCTGCTTTTGTTTCTATTGCTTGCAAAAGTAAATGTCTGGATCCCTTTGAAAATCTGCCCAATCTACAAAACTGTGGAACTAAACCGAACTCCCACTACTACTTGGCTCATGCATTCTTCCACAAGTTTGGAACAAAGACCCCATTGACTTCTCTGTGTAGGCGGATTAGCATCGCACTGCAGCCATGTAGCACATTACTTAGCACAGTGATTCCAGCCTGGTAAGTCTAGGCAGTCTTCTCTAGAGTTGCTTCTCTGCCTTCCTTCTTCGCACAGAAGTATAATTTTAAGTTTCCTAAGTAAAATAGTTGTGTGATTTAGCATAAAATAGGCCTGCCTACATACATTTTAAACCAGATACAGAACTGGGTTTTTTCTTTTTAATTTGCCTGTCTAGATTTAGTGCTAGCCCCAATCCTTCTTAGATCTCACCAAGAAAACAGACTAAGTGGACACAAATGTATGCCAAGAGTCAAACATTCCAAGCTCTTAAATGTCCAGTGAAAACTCAAAAAGAAAACTATCGCTATGCAAAGTGAAACAAGAGCAAAATGACAGTGTGATGATGGACCAATCACAAATTTTCTGTATCTTTAGAACCTATAAAGCATATTTATAAAAATTTTAGTGGCACATTCTAATTTAATTTCCAAGCATGTACTGAAAGCCTTCGGTAATGCAGAATGTAAAGCTAAGCGGAACCAGAGCAGGATGTGCTACGTGTTACGAAGGACATAGACAGCTGGGCCCAAAAGGATGATTACAAAAGCTTTTAACAAGAACTTGCAATCAAATGTATATTTCTTCTTTTGAATAAGTGATAAAACGTAAGTGGGGGAGGGGAGGGGAAGAAGGGGGAAAATCAAGATACATCATGTACAGGTACAAAATAACCATGTTGATTATGATCATTATGTATATGATGTACCAATAAATGTTTTTGGTAAAAATAAAAATAAAAAAAAAGTGGGTGGCTGCAACGCAATGGAACAATAAAACATACATCCTCAATTGCATTTTCTTTCAGTGCATCTGATAATTTAGTATTGTATATGAATTTTAAGAATATTCACACTGAGTAAAATAGCTGGCATGACTCTAAATTCCAAAATACAAATAGGAAGCACTGTAAGGAACCCACAGAGAAATTATGTGCTGTATGTAAGGTAAGGACAGAGACTAGTTCTAAATACATCTATGCGTGAATATAATGAAAGTATTTCTCCCCTAAATTATCTTTCAGGAAAGGGAGAACCGCCTCATATTCCAGTTCTTATAAAGCTTCCCAATTACTTCATTTGTATACCACACATTAAGGTGAGAGATCAAATTTGTCTGAAATGACCTCAAATAACACAAGTTTTTGGAAGATTATATATCACATATGGTAAAAAGAGTTATTGTTCTCTCTTGTTTTTAGGAGGTGGAGAAACTAAATCATTTCTAGAACTACCCCTGGAAGGTATGGGTTTAAAACTATAAGTGCTGAGATTTCTAAATAACAAGCCTCTAAAGACTATGTCAGGACTAACAGAAGAAGTAGGAAAAAACAAAAAAAAAAATTTGTATTACATGAACCAGCATATAAGGCATACCAGTACAATAAAATTTCCAGTAACAGGTATCTCAAACCAATTTTTAAAAGTACTGGAATATAATATAACCTGGAAAACTATGCTGATGACTAAAAAGTGACTTTAATAATCACTGATGTCAAAGATGTATTTAAAAAAATTGGAAGCAGTGCATGGTGGCCCATGTCTTTAACTCCAGCACTCTGGCAGGCGGAGCCAGGAGGATCACAAGTTTGAGGCTGGCCTGGGCTATACAAGTTTGAGGTGCCTGGATCATAGCAGGACCTTCTCTCAAAAAAAAAACTGGAATAAAATGGTTCCACAAACTAGAAGAATTCAGAAAACAATCCTAGTTTCTACACATGAGATTTAAAACATATAAAATTAAATAAGTATTTTGAAAAGATACCTGATTCTTTTATCCATATCCCTAATTTCTGTTTAGTACTGGGGGTTGAATCCAGGACCTTCATCCCAGGCTATGTTCCCAGCCCTTTTTTATTTTCTAAAACAAGATCTCGTTAAGATACCACGTTGTTCAAATTTGCAAGCCTATTGTCTCAACTCCCCAGACTGCTGGAATTACAGACAGGCACGCGCCATCACACCTGGATTACATCCCCCAAATTTGTATACATTCAAATTGGCCAAAATCTTTTTTAAAACATTCCAAAAGAGAAAATGATAGTCTAATATTTGGAGTTGTTTTTTATGCACAATCATATGGTAAATTTCATGTTATGATTAAAAAGAAACGAGATCATAAACCACATGAGATTCCATATGTGAACTGACATTTGCGGTCAGCAGTACCCACTCCAAACTTCCATTCTCAGAAGGTTCCACCACATACATGGCCAACAGACCGCCAGCCACTCTTCCAAGTGTGAATCACCCTGAGTCACCCAGGATGCCTTGCTTAAGATGCTTCCATCCCTTTCCCATTTTATTTCTAAGTTACAATAGAAAAATCAACTTTAAAGACAGATAAATCAGCACTACTACTAGTACAATGAAAGAACATCGGTATCCAGCAATAACATAGAATCTATCTTTGATGGTAAAAGAACAATGCGAAAAAAAAAAAAAACCTCTTTTCTTGCATCAGTTCAAGATGTTATTTAACATTCTTTCTTCCTCCAAGCTTTCCCATCTGCACAAATCACTATGAATGGCAAAACAGCTGTCAACATCACAAACAGCAGGAAAACGATGCCAAGATGTATTATCAAGGCCAGAGGGTCCTCTCCACTACATCACTAACAATACAAATGGTGATACCGTCGAGGCTCGAGCTGGTGGACCTGACAGGAAACTACCCTGTCCAAAGTCAGAGTTTTCACTTAGACTCCTAGCACTGGTTGTGTATGGTGGGCACTGATCCTAACCAGCCCCAAATTAAGCCATCTTTAGGGACCCTGGCACATATCTACAATAACAGGTATTTTCATCATTAATACTAATAAAATGAAAAGGCATCCATGCTATAGCAACATTCACATGAGCCCCTTTCCAACAATGATTCTAAAATGTAAGACACAGTTTCTAGATGAGATGTAGTGATCTGGAGAATGGAAAATGTTAGGAAGTCCTTGCTCTTCAACTTCTCTTTGTTAGGCACCCCCCCCCCACCGTGCACAGCTTTGTCACCCACACGCTTGTCACACATCAGCGTCCCTGCTTTACTCTGACCCTCCAGACTTCGTGGTCCCTTGTCATAACGATATCCCCATAAGGAATTCATCAAAAATACATTTAACATACCAATTTCTTTAGGACTCAAAAGCATTAATACTTTCATTGCTGGTGGGAATGCACAATGGTACAGTCACCCTGGAAGACAGTTTAGCAACTCCTACTCATGTCCACACAAAAAACTGCACATGGATGTTTAGAGCACTTTTATTTATAACGGCCAAAACTTGGAAGCATCCGATTTGCCCTTCGGTATAAATGGCTAAATGAACTGTGGTTTATCCACACAATGCAATTATTACTCAGTAACACAAAGAAGTAAGCTACTAAGCCATGGAAATATATGGAGAGCCGGGGGTGGTGGCCCAGGGCTGTAGTCCCAGCACTCCAGGAGGCTACGGCATGAGAATTACAAGTTCAAACCCAACCTGGGCAATTGAGTGACTTAGCACTTAACTCTGTCTCAAAATAAAAAGTAAAATGGGCTGAGGGTATAGCTCAGTGCAAAGGTCCTGAGTTGAATCCCTAGTCTCAAAAAAAAAAAAAAAAAAAGATATGGAGGAACTTTAAAGGCATATTACTAAGTGAAAGAAGTCAATCTGAAAGGACTACATACTATATGATTCCAACTATAAAATATTCTGGAAAGACTAAAATGATCAGTGATTGTCAGGAGTTTGGGAAGAAAGAAGGGTGAACAGGCAGAGATCAGGATTTTTAGGAAAGTGAAACTACTGTGAATGACATCAATTACAGTAGCATGGGTGGAAGTATAGATGGATGGATGGACCAACAGACAGACCATCATCATACATTTGTCCAAATCTACAGAATGTACATCAAGAGCAAGCCTAAACTATGGACATTGGAAATGTTTTTATGTTTTATTAACTATAAATTTTATAAAACATACCTTTCTAGTGGGGGCTGCCAATAGTCCAAGAAGCTGGGTTTTTTGGGGTGGTGGGGGATGAGAACAGTACTTTCAAGTCTAATTTGACTGTGAACCTAAAAATGTTCTAAACTAATCTATTATTATTTTTAAAAGAGCATTATTAAGTTTCACTTAAAAGATCTGTTTTAGAAGCCAAGTAAACTTTGTTATAGCCTCTCAAAGGCAAGTTGCCGTCAAAAATACTAAAATCTGAGAACGTTAGTACTGCCAAAATGTCATAAGGCCAGCTTTTAAATCCCAGTAAACAAAGCTAAAAATAGTGTTTAAAAAAAAATCAACTAAAATAAAAAGTCTTACCATCCAGTCTAATAACATAAATGTCTCTAACATAATATGAAAAGTGTCAGTATTAGGTTGATGGTGTAGCTCAGCAATAGAACATGGTCAGGATGTATGAGGCCCTGGATTCAATGCCTGGCACCAAAAAAACAAAAACAAAACACCACATCAAACTGTAATGGTTAAGATTTAACTAATTACTGTATCCAGAAAAAATAAACAGGAAGAAACAAAACCTCTAATCCCCAGTTTTGAACAACTCACTGACCGCTGAGTATAGCTGGAGGTGTTATTGTGCCCCAAGGCCACAGTCCGAAGAGCTAAGAGAGGCACTCGGAGGCCTCGGCCTCCATAGGAAGGGGCAGCATGCAGCAGTGGGAGGGGGCAGGCAGCTTCCACCCTCTGTGGATGACAGGTCCCCCCACTCCAAGTCTCCTCCAGGAGCTATAGCTAAAATGAGTACAGTATCTGCACCTCCAAGTCCCGCCCGGGTGTACATCACCAAGGTTCAGCTCTCTGGGGGTGATGCACACAGCCTCAAAACTACATCTTGACATTTGAAATAGCACTGAAGTAGCAAGTACAATTTTTAAAACCTTTTTCAAAAAATTATATAGCATTATCACTACTCAATGAGATATCCTGTGATTATAAATTGACTACACAAATAAAAACCTTTATGTTTCTATTTGGCAGAATTCTGTAGAATCTACTATAATGACTGGTGACATTAATACTTAGTTTAAGCAAAATCATCTGATCTACAGATTTTCAAATTCAGAAATTTTGTTTTTATCAGCCCATCAAATGGATGTTAGGCTTTAAAGAAGTGACTTGTGCTAACCAAGCTCAATTTAACTGGCTTAAATGCCATAAGCCACAGGTAAATTTTTGATGAAAGCTATTTTTGTCAGAATGATGGGAGCAGATATCTGCACAGGGCAAGTCCTCACAGAAGACAAAATTAGCGACCAAAAACTTGCTTGGTCTGCAGAGAACTGAAGCAAACGAGAGCTGAACATTCTTAGGCAGCCATTCTACCAAATAATGGCAAACTGCCCTCCTCTCCCCCAATGATGGTTTTCTAAAAATAATCAGGCTACTTGTCTAAAATTAGAGCACTCTCTCTCCCAGAGAGTGTGACAGAGAGGAACATTTTACTTTTCATCTCTCCTTTTTCAATATTCCTTATATGTCACTAAAGCATCTGCTATCACAGTTTTTTACGTTAATTGCATGTCGTGATCCCCTTAATCTCAGTGTTGCCTTTAAACCACAATGTAATCACAAGTGAGTGAAAATTACTCCATCTATTAAAGGTTTAGTTTTCTCACCTTGGATCCAGACTTGGGGAAGTGAGGATCCCACCTCATTAATTTAGCGTTTGGATTAAGTGTATTTTTTAAAATTAACATTCCAATGTGATATATACCTTTCCAGTTAACACCATACCTCGACACACAAAATCCTTAACTAGTCACGGATAACAAATATGATGAAATTCCTCTTACTAACAGTCTTTCAGAACTAAGACCTTCTATAATTTCAACTCACATTTAAGATACCAAAGACAAAAAGGACACTAAAATGCCCAAGCAGACATAAGCAGACAAAAACCAAAACACATTATTCTTTTATTAAGAGGTTAGTAAAAACATAACGTTCAAGCTGGATAAATTTGACAAGAGAACTTCACTGCCACCAAACAAGTAAACTCCAAACAGATGAGAGACAACTGGTCCAGCCCATCAACAGAAGCAACAGCGCGAGAGCGAACCTGACATCCACGAAAGGGCACAGGAAAGGCTGCCTGTGACCGTCCTCTCCCAGGTCCAGAACGACTCGGAGCTTCCTCTGGAATCGAGGTGTAGAAAGGAATGTAACAGAGTTATCTGCCAGGTACTTCAAAGAAATCTCCACTTCCCCAAGACCTTCAACAAATATATATGCTTTAAAAAAGGGGGGTGGGGTGGGGCACAGACAGAGACAGAGACAGACACAGAGACACAGAGACAGACATGCCAGAACTATTTAGGTTTGAAACTGCTTTCACTATTTAGGTCCTTTCTTCTGTTCTCTCTAAATTAGAGAAACACAACCCACACTGCTCTCCAAAGCGGCTCTTAATTACACCAGTTATCCACGCAAACTCATGAAGCACCATGTCGGCTACTAAAAGACTAATGAAAAGGCCAGTTGCTGGGTAACAACTAAAGCCAACAGGCCCCTCCTTAACTAGCTGGGCACGAAGTTAAACTACTTGGGGGAGTTTAAATACTTGGGGGGGTTAAATATTTAGGGCCTGTAATTCCAGCACTTGGGATGCTGAGGCAGGAGGATCACTGCAAGTTCAAGGCCAGCATGGCCTATGTAGTGAGTTCGAGGCCAGCCTGAACTACATAGCAAGACTATCTCAAAAAACCAAAACTAAATAAATATTTAGGGCAAGGTATTAGATGATGAAGAGGGACATACTGATTCTAAGAAGAAAACTTTATTTTGCATATGCAGAAGTGATTTTGCAAATGCCAATGATTTTCTATAAAAATTTTTATCCTAGCTTCAGTAAGTAGTAGTCAAACACACAACACTAGAAAGTATATTCACATGATCAATCGACAACTGAGACGGTAGAAATCTGAGAAAGATAAATGGCAGACTGGCTTTGCTCTGATACAGTATTAGATAAAATACAGTCCAGGTACACTGTCTCTTGCTAAAAGACTACATTCATTCTAAAGAAGGATATGCTAAAGCTGGGCGTGGTGGAACATACCTGTAATCTCAGCATTTGGTAGGCTGAGGCAGGAGGATTGCTGGGAGTTCAAGGCCAGCCTGGGCTACGGAGTGAATTCAAGGCCACCCCGGAGTACATTAGCAAGACCCTGTCTCAAACCACCAAAAACAAAATATAAAAAACAAAAACCCAAAATGGTACACTGATCTGTAAAGAATGGTACTCAGTCATCACAGAACAAGGAGAGAGAAGGGAGAGTAACCTCTCCTGCCTTCCCACCCAAGCTTGGTTCCATTGTTTTCCTAGACTGATGGAAAAAGATGGTACAGGAGGGAGGATGAACAAATGAACAGTCATGGAATTCATCAACGAAGCACAGCACAAGGTGTATTCCTTCACACTTCTCACTTTTCAGTACTCTTTTATGGCCTGCTACTAGAAATTAAAAATGCCAAATTTTGACAGGACAAAGTATCCTCCTTCCCTGAGAAAGGCAAATGAAAGGCAGCTGAGGGCATTAATCTGAAGTGTGGCTAATGATCTCAGAAAGGCTTCGAAGCACACAGCCTTCCAAAGGGTGAATGGATTCATTGCCATCCTTCTGCACCACTATGAAGTCATACTGATAGATTCACCGTTGGGAAAGAGCTGCTAAAGAAAGTTTTCTCTTTATTCATCACTATAAGATCTGGTAAAATGACAGAATGAGGTTTTATGATACATTTCTTATGACAGCTACAGAAACTGGCCAGACAACATGATGTCACATACAATGAGTCTGTATGTCCTGCATGTTCCAGTGTGCCAAGAGATTAGTAAACTCCCTATTCTAGCTCTAACTCTTCCTCTCTGCACAGGAGGCAACTGAGAATCATAACCCCAAACATTTCAAGCACCCAGAATTTGAGGATTTGTTTGAAAGGAAATGAAGTTTTTAAAACCTTGCACGGATACAACAGTTTTTCTCCATCAAATGCTTGTAGCGATTTGTTCCAATCATCACAGTACATGAAATAAAAGTATTCCTGGAATGGGCTAACGCTAGATGGTGTAAACTCCCTCTCTTGGGGGAAAGGAGGAAGGTCCAAATCACTAGTGTCCAAAATAAGTGAACAAGAAGGTCCACTGAGAGGTAGAAGAAGAAAACATGAGAAACACTATTTCTATTCCATTTTACCTCATTCTTCTAGACTTTCTACATACTGTCTTGTAATATATGTAATATATTACTATAGAACATATGTATATTTTTCAAAGTATAAATCAATAAGTGTATGCCAAGAAAAATTTTAGTAATAGTGTGCTTGATCAAAAAATGTTCAGTGACTGTCAGGACAGACAGTAGCTGAGAACTTGTGTTCGTGAAGGGCCTCAAACATCATCTTCTATCATCCTTTATTTCTCATTCAAATACATCTATAAATGTAATAACCTACTTTGGAAACTATTTTCCATTAGACAAGAAAAATATTAGCAAAATGTAGATAAATTTTCTGCCAGAGCATAACACACATGGTCTGAAGTCCAACAGCCAATGGAGTCCTTGTTCCCAAGTAAAACTTCCTGAGCCTAGTCATTATCATCTGACTTTTTATCAGCATTCTGGTCTTCTGAGTTCCAACAAGAATCTCCCAACTCCTTGCCTTAGAGCATTGTAGGGCTGCTTTTATAGTCAGCATGTCCAAACCTTTCCAAACTCCCCCTGAAAACCAGTTCTATCTAATTAAACTTGCTGTTAGGAGGTGAGGTTTGGTCAGAAGAGGCAAAGACAGCCCAACATTCAGGTAGTAGTACGAGTACTTATGGCAGCTTTTAGCCAGGTTTACATTGAAAATCAAGAGCAAATGGCACTGCTGAATGATTTAAAAATTTTGAGTTTGGCCAGAAGGGGAGCTCTGATAAAGTTGAAGCCTGCAAAGTTGGAGGGAGGAGACCTCCCTTGCTAAAAAGAGTAGCATTAAAAAGAAGCCAAGTACTTTACATCAGGACAATAGGAAGGATGCCTTGAAGGCATGTGAAGAATCTGCCTGACATTGTATTTCTAAAAACACAAAGATCCCAGGAAAAGTGAAAGACTTCCTTTTGAGAAGAGAGCCCCAGGGTACCATGGTCCTGAAGGGATAACCAGGAAATGGTTTTCAGGGATGTGGTTCATAGTGTTCAGCCATCCAGTATTCAGAGGCCCCTGCAGCCATGATTCAAGGAGGCCTGCTTACTGCTCAACCAGGATCTAGTTGCAGATCTTGGCATCATCCACACAGGGCTTGTTTTACAGGCATACTTTCACCTAGAATTTAGAAGAAGGCCTTGGGAACCAGGCAGTGAGCCCAAGAAGACAGTGTGTAGCGCTGTGAGAATGAAGCCAAAAGTGCAGGGAGACCCCAAAAATTTGGAGAAGCAAGAAACATGGAACATCTGAAGAAAGCCAGAGGCAGTAAGCAAACCCAGTCCAAGAGAGAGGGCATGAGGGCTACAGTGACAAGCAGTGCCATAGAGGTAAGGCCACCTGACCTGTTAGAAGCCCGTATCTTTGGCCCAGGCACTAGACAAGGACCTATAGGATTTAATGTTTGCCCTGCTAGGTCTTGGTCTGATCTCACTGCTTTCTATCCCCGCTCCTTCCTCCATTTTAAATGGGAATGTTTATCCTGTATCACTGTATGTCAGCAGGGTTTAACTTCTTTTCAATATTTACAAGGACTCATAGCTAAGAGTTTGCCTTAACTCTCAGAGGAGACTTTGGACTGGGACTTTTCAGCAATGCTAGAACTGTTCAAACTTTTGCAACTCTTACAGAGGGACTAAATGCATTTTGCATAAAGAGATACACATGAATCTCTTTGGAGTAAGGGACAGAATGTTATGGTTTAGACCTAAAATGGCCCCCAGATCCTCATGTGTTTGAAAGGTGATTAGATTACATGAGCGATATAGCTGACTTGCTGTTAGGAAGTAGGGTTTGGTCAGAAGAGGAAGGTCATGGCGGGTATGAGATGGAAGGCTTTATCTCCTTTCCTGACTCCTCCCTTGACACTCTGCTTCCTGGCTGCCATAAAATGAGCAGTTTTCCCCACCAGACCCTTCCACCAGGCCTTCCTGCCTTGGGGCTGGCCAATCATGGGCTGAAACCTGAGCCAAAATAACTTCTTCTCCTTTAAACTGAAGGCACCAGACATTTTGTCCCAGCATCATGGAAAATGACTAAGACACCCTCAGAAATACTGTTTTAAAAAACTTAGCTGATCATCACCAGAGACAGAAATAAGTTCTCTCTAATAACGTATATACACAGATAATGTATTATGCCCAAGTTAGCTTATTCTAGGAATGCAAGGTTTTTCAACAATTTTTAAATGCTATTTATCAACTTTAAAAATTAAAGAAAATAATAAATAAAAGAAAATACATTATAAACACTTCAATAGGCAAAGAAAAAGGATTTGGTTAAATTCAATATTCTTTCATGATAAAAACTTCAGAAACTAGGGATAAGAACTTCCTTAACCTAATAAATGGTATTGACCAAAAACAATGATTTTTTTTAAAAAATATAAATAATGGCAAGGTGAATTCCCTTTGAAATGGAAAAAAAACAAATTATTTGACATTATACACTGGGGATTTAGCTCAAGTGGTAAAGCGCTTACCTAGCAAGCGCAAGGCCCTGAGTTTGATACCCAGCACCCAGAAAACAAAAACAAAACAAAAAAAAGTTAAATATCAAATGACATTATAGCAGAGAGCTAGCCAGTGCTGTAATTTAAGAAAAAAGAAGTTAAGATGAAGATTAGGAAAAAAAAAAAAAGTTATGGCTAAGAACCAGGCTTTTAAATAAGTGGAATAAAATAGAAAACCATAGCAAGTTAGCATTTTACACCCTCTAGCTAAGAATTAAACAATCTATCAAAATAAAGTATCACTGAATGGATATGCCACCAGTGTGTTATATATAAATGCAGCATTCTATTTCATCTTGTCTGGGTGTTATGCAGTATAAGTCTGACACTAACCTCCTAGAGTTAATGTTAGACTCCACAGCTTCAAATCTCAGTTCTCCATGACAATGCCCTTTCTTCAGATGCCAGCTATACATCAGGACTCCGAGGATATCTCCACTCCTGACCAACAGACTGTAAGTGTGGGGGCTCCCACAATCCCTGTGGGTTCAAAAACTCACTAGAACTAAAGAAAATGATCCCAAAATTCATATGGAAACAGAAGAGATCCAGAATAGCAAAAGCAATTCTGGGCAACAAGAGCAAAGCAGGAGACATCACAATCCTGGATGTCACGTTACATTACAAAGCTGCAGCGATAAATGCACAACGATGTTCATAGCAACACTATTTATAATTGCTAAGTCTTGGAAACAACCTAAATGCCCAACAACCAATGAATGGCTAAAGAAGATGTGGTTTTTCTACACAACAGAGTACTACTCTGCCATAAAAAAGAATAAACTAGAGATGTTTGTAGGTAAATGGATGCATCTTGAGAGCATACTCTCAAGTGAAATAAATCAGACATTTATGAGTACATATCGAATTGTTTCTCTGATATGAGAAACCATAAGAGTCAATAAAGACAAAAGGTATAATAGGTATTATGCAAAAAAAAAGATAGTATTCAAAAGAGAGAACTAGATAGGGAGAAGGGAGAAAAGAAGGATGAGAAAAAGGAAAGAAAAGAGAAAAGGAAAAATGTTAAAATGTAAATAAACCTGCAGTAAATAGGGAAGAGAGGGGGAATGGAAGGGAGGGCTGGAGAAGAGGGGGGAAAACCAAGACATATCATGTACAGGTACAAATTAACTATGATGAATGTGATCACTATGTATACAATGTGCCAATATATGTTCTTGGTAAATAAAATTAAAAAAAAAAGAAAAACAGCATGATATAGGCACAAAAACAAGTATGTGGATCAAGGGGGAGCAGAAACAACCTACATGGATTCAGCCATCTTATTTTTGACAAAGAGGCAGGCCAAAAATATACATTAGAGGAAAGACAGCCTCTTTAACAAATGGTGCTGGAAAATCTGACTATCCACATGTAGAACATTAAATCTAAACCTGTATCTCTCACCATGCACCAAACTAAAATCAAAACAGATCAAAGTATTAAAACAGAAACAATCTGCTGGAAGATAAAATAGGTAAAACTCTTGAAGATACAGGCATAGGCAAGGACTTCCTGAACAGAACCCCAACTGCACAAGAAACAACATCAAGAATCAACAAATAGGGTCAAAGCAAATTTAAAAGCTTCTGCACAGCACAGGAAACAACCAGCAGAGTGAAAAGACAACCTACAGAATGGGAAAAATTTCTGCCAGCTACTCCTTAGACAGAGGAAGAATATTTAGAATACATAAAAAATACAAAAAACTTAGAGTCCCCGAAATAAAAGACTCAACCAAAAATGAGCAACTAAAATGAATAGACACTTCTCAGAAGAAGTACAACTGGCCAATACATGAAAAAATGTTCAACATATCTAGCCATCAGAAAAATGCAAATTAAAATAACACTGAGATTCCGTCTTACTCCAGAAAAAATGGCTACCATCAAGAAATCAAATAATAACAAATGCTGGTAAGGTTGTGGGAGAAAAAGGAATCCGTCTATGTTGTTGGTAGGAATGCAAACTAGTACAACCACTATGGAAACCAGTGTGCAGATTCCTTTATAAACTGAAACTGGAAATTCCATTTGACTCAGCTACTCACCCTTTAGACATTTTTCTGAAAGAGTTAAAAACATCATGTTATAGTGATACATGCATACCCATATTTATAGCAGCACAACTCCTAATATCTAGATGTTGAAATCAACCTATATGCCCATCAACAGATGAATGGATAAAGAAAATGTGATATTTATATACAGTGAAGTACTACTCTGCTATAAAATGTGGAAAATGTGGTACTTTATAAATAGAGCAAGAAAGGGCTATTCATTACAAAGATTGTTAAAATATAGCAGAGTGTTACCTGCTTTGATGTGAGCTGAGAACATGCATTAAATAGACTCAAAATTTTCAGTGTTTGTCTGCACCTGTCCCCAAATAACCATGAAAAAAACCATGAATATTCGTATGGGGGGTTGAAATAAAGCTTGGCAAGTAGGCAAATTTGCAAACACTAAACTGCATATAATGAGGATGGACACTGGGGTCTACACACGTACCTCAAAGAGCAACTGCCACTATTGGAATCTTAAATCTTCCCACTGCCCAGAAAAAGCAAAATATAGGCTGTACTATACTTACTATGATTTTAAATTACAGCTGTATCTGTATACAGTTTCAATTTTCAAGCGAGTAACTTCACAGAGCAACAGCTACAGAACAGTGTCAAACATTTTCCTCCACCCACAGGTAGACAAAACATCTATGCACACAAGATTCCAAGTTACTCATTATCTCCCTTCCTGCCTCACTCTCCAATTCCCCAAGATGACACCACAGACACACAGACACATACAGACACACACACACACCCCTCAACTTTCAAACAGAGAGCACTGGGAAACATTTCCTGCATCAGCCTTTTGTGAGACCAAAAGAAAAAAAAAAAAGAAAAAAAAGAAAAAACCACCAAACAAACAAACAAAACCCAAAACCGGCACTCACTTCCTGACATATAAAACATGATTTTCTAAAGAGCAAACTTTAAGTACTGTTACTTTGTATAGTGACACAGCAGGTGGCAGGCTGTGATGAAACAGGAAATAAGAACAAATGTCTCCCACAAACACTTGCAGACCACCACAGGGACTATCTCAGCACACACACCCAGCATATTTGTCATCTAACCAGACTTTTCTTCCTTTAACTCACTGCTGCCCACTCCTCAGCTACCCTTCCACCTGTCCAACAATTCTTTACATATTAACAGACAAAACGGCCAAGGGTAACATTACAGTCGGGGAACAAAGAACTATTTCGAGAGATCCTAGTGAATTTAAATAGGAAAAGTAACTCAATTAAAAGCTTATCTTCTCCTTCAACCCTATATAAAAATATGTAACACTGAGTTGGGGATTTAGCTCAAGTGGTAGAGCACTTGCCTAGCAAGCTCAAAATCCTGAGTTTGATCCCCGGCACCCAAAAAAAAAAAAAAAAAGGTAGCACGATATTTCAAGGAATGGTTAAACCCTTTTTTTTTCCTGACCATCTCCAATGAGTAAGATTTTCTAAATACCAACTAGAAACACCATTTATTCCACATATGGTTTTAGAAAATACAGTAAAACCTTGGTTCACAAACTTCATTCATTCCACAATTTGGAAAAGATGCCCCCACTTGTGTTTGTATGGGGAAAGGTGCTACAGTCGTGTTCCTCACCCAATGCTGAGTTCACAAACAAAAACAAATTTTGCTAAACACTGTTTGCGAACCAAATTGCTTGCAAACAAAAACATTTGTGAACCAAAGTACCACTGTACAAATCTGGTTATTTCATTCCCTTGTTCAAAATCTTTCAATAATTTCCCAAAGCACTCTGAACTAAAAATAGTTCTTTATCAAACTGCATTAAAAACCAACTAATTTTATATACATCCAACAATCCAGCACACTCATTCCAACAATCCAGCACAGTCATTCATCTGTCCGGTCACTCAATCATTCATTGAATACTTAAGAGTCTACATGTGCTAGGCACTGCGCCATCCCAACCTACTCAAAATTACTCAACCCAGCCATTCTCTTTTTGTGCACAGTGCCTTTGCCCGGGCTGTCTACCTGCAACATCCTCACTATCTTTCTCCTTTTACTTCTAGTCCAATTATGACCCACCCACTGGTGGTAATCACCTAGAAAGTCTTCTAAGAACAAAGAAGACGACAATGGATGCCCACACTACTACCTCCATTCAAAACCTAATTCATGGCTCAGAAATTCTCTGGCAGAGCTAGTCTCATGGCATATAACCATCTTCCTTCTTGCACATGGTCAAGTGAGAGAGAATAGAAAACTCACAGTTTGGCTTGAGCTACAACCACAACTGTGCTCCTGCCCAGTGTGGGTACTTGGGACCCCCCCACAGCTTTGATCTTTTCAACTGCAAAACAGGGACAAATCACCTCAGCGATAAAGTATTTCTTCAGTTCAGTTTGCTGAACAAATACATGACTTTAAAAAGGACATGTAAAAGGACATAATGCAGTGAAGAAAAAGACTTTGGAAAACACAGGTAAGGTCCCAATTAATTGTGTCCTACTTAAATCACAGCACTATAATAAGAACCAAATAAGACATGTGAAACTTTTTAAAATAAATGACAAATCCTTCCACAAATATGGTTTACATTATTACCAGAATATATAAACTGGCATCTTTTTATTCCCTAGAGTACCTAGGACATGGCAACTGAATTAACTCTAAATACATTGTATAAATTTAAAATTTACAAAGATGAGATTTAATGTGTCAAGTATGAAATACATGCTAAAAGCTGAAAATATTCATTTTTTAATCGATACATTAATATACATAGCATAAAATTCACCCAAAGTGTACAATTCAAAGGTTTGCATATTTACTAAGCTGTGCAACCATCATCACTATCTAATTCCAAAACATTTTCATCGCTCCAAAAAGAAACTCCAATCACTAGCAATCACTCCCCAATCCCTCTTCCACCTAGCAAAACTAATCTATATCCTAGCATAACTGATCTATATCCTGACTCCATCGACTTTCCTATCCTGAATTTTTTATATAAATGAAATGACACAATATGTAGTCTTCTATATCTAGCTTCTTTCACTTAACATAGTGTTCTGAAGGTCCATCCATGCTGTAGTATGTAGCCACATCCATTTTTTATGTATTCCACTGTATGGGTATACCACCATTTCCTTATCCATTCATTGATGGGCTTTTGGGTTATTTCCATGTTTTGGCTATTGCAAATAATGCTACTGTGAACATTTGTAGATGAGTTTTTATATGAACATGTTTTCATTCTCTTATATATTTTATAAAGGTTCTTCAGAGAAACAGAACCAAAAAAAAAAAATCCATATCTATATCTGTCCTGTTGAGAGAAACATTTAAGGAATTGGCTAGTGTGATTACAAAGTCACCACAGGGTGGTCAAGCAAATAGGAGACTCAGAAAAGAGATAATGCTATAGTTTCAATCTAAATGTCATCTCAATTTCAGCCTTAAGTCATCAGCCTTAGATCCACTGAAGCATTCCATTGATTTGGATGAGAACAACCTACATTAAGGAGGACAATTTGCTTTATTCAATGCCTACAGATTCAAATGTTAATTTCATCCAAAAAAAAATATCCTCACTGAAAGATCCAGAACACTGAGCAAATATCTGGGCACCATGGCCCAGCCAAGTTGCCAGAAAACACCAGTACACCTAGGAGTGGGATGCTGACTCATATGAGAACTCTGTGTTTAAACTGGCTGCCAAAATGTTTTCCAAAGCAGGTGCACCATTTCACATTCGCACCAGTGGTGTACAGAGTTGCAATTTCCCTACATCCTCAGCAACATCTATTATCTGTCTTTTGACGCAAGCCATCTTATTGGTATAAAGTAGTATCACTGTAGTTTTGATTTGCATTTTCCTAATGACTAATGTTGAACATCTTTTCATGCGATTACTCTTCTCTGGAGTAATGTTTAGAAAACTCCTTTATCCATTTTTAAATTAGGTTACTTTATCTTTCTATCGTTGAGTTTATAAAAGTTTTCACATATTGTGGATATCAGATAGATGCTTTGCGAATACTTTCTTCCAATCTGTGGACTGCCTTTTCACTTTATAGATGGTGTCTTCTGAAGCACAATGATTTTTAATTTTGATGTCCAACTCATCTGTTTATCCTTTGGTTGATTTTACTGCAGGTATCACACCTAAGAAATCACTGCTGGATTCAAGGTCACAAAGATTTGCTTTCTTCTAAGCATTTCTAACACTAACTTTTATATTGGGTTGTTGACACACTGTAAGTTAATTTTTGTATATGGTGAGACAGGACTCTATCTTCATATGCACATGGATATCCGGTTGTCTCCACACCACTTGTTGAAAAAACTATTCTTGCCCCATTGAAAAGAACACTATTCTCATGACAATTATCACCATGCCCAGGCATTTCTTTGTACCCATGAGTCTGGAGGGTAGGGTTGGGACGGTGCATATGACAGGGATGGCACTGAAGAAGAGAGAATTCATATCGTTTTTAAGTCACCGGATCGCGTAAACATTAGTCTTCTTAGCAAACTCCTACACATCCCTCAAGAAGCTAGAATGATGTAACTGTGAGCCTTTCCTAACACCCGCCCGGCTGTGTGCCTATTTCTGTGGTGGCAGGGTGCTTTCCTTACTTCACCTAGCCAAAGGATCAAATTTAAAAACTGAGGATATACTTCTTTCCATCTGCTACTCTGTACTCTCAAAGGATTAAAAAAAAAGTGCAAAGTGTATTTCATCAATTATTCTTTCCATTAATTACTCTTTCCAGTCAGTATCTGAATCACAAATATTCAAATATATTATTATTTTAAAATCTTAACTTTGCTTGGAATAACAATAAGAACTAACACGGAATGCTTATAATGGAGTAGGTACAATTCTAAACCTGTTCCAAGTATCGCCTCCCCTAACAAAACTTTGAAACTGGTAGCACCAATGATCTCATTTTAAATGTAAGTAATTGAGAAGAAAGCAGGACTTGAACCCAGGCAGAGGGGCAATGAGGCCCTCAAAATCTTTTCCCGGACATCACAAGGCTATTCTGAGTTTTCCCAATTTTTTCCACCCAAATCAAGAAAGTAAGCAGAACACAGTGACCCAGGCCTTTAATCCCTGTACTCTTAAGAGGCTGAGGCAGAAAGACTGCAGGTTCAATCCTTGCCTGGGCAACTTAGCAAAAACCTGTCTCAAAATAAAAAGTAAAGATGGGCTGGGGATATAGCTCAGTGTAAAGGCCCCAGTTTCAACTCAGTACCACAGCGGGTAAAAAAGTAAACACTAATTATAGCTAAATATAAATTATGGTTATTTGAGTCCCAGTCGAGACCCAAGGAAAACACTAATAGGTGTATTTTGAACCCTGAAAGACAGAGTAAGATTTTAAAAACTATTTGTTTCTATATACAAACTAGTAAACATGTACCTGTGTACTGTCAGTTAAACTATCGTTGCATTTTGTGAAAAAGACAAAATCAAGAGATCATTAAGAGAAACCAGCAGTGCAAAGTATCTAACAAAATATTTTCATGGGCTAAGATTACAAGTTATAAAGGACCTTTGGAAATGTGTGGAATAGGAACAATACATGTCATGTCTTATAGAAAACATGAATATAAAAATGAATACAAATGCCCTAATTTCACCCATAGAAATTTTCCAGTTGTGCAAATTGGAAAAATTGGGTCAAAATGCACACTAATTTAGATGGAAAATGAGGTAGGAAAGTCAATAGTCACTTATTCTGTCTCTGAAATTCAAAGGCATATAAAAATCAGAGACACTGAGTATATGACCAAAGGTGGCAAGAAAATGAAGTGGCATTAGTTAGTTCTGTCAACCTCCTTACTCCAGAAACACCATATCCTACTGGGATACATGGCAAATGTTGAGTATAGGTTCAAGCACAGTTGGAAAAGTTACTCAATTTTTCAATGTAACTACTTTCTTCATTGTAAAAACAGACACGGGTTCATAACCTCATCCTCAAATCTGAAACCTAAAAAGCTCTGTAAATCAGGTAGCTTTTTGTTTTGTTTTTGTTCGTGCAGGTCAGCAGCAAACTCTTTTGGCAAGAAATTCATCTGCAGCAAAACCAGACCTGACCTGACATTATCCCAAATAAGTGTGGATTTATCAACTGAACACCCGTGGGTTCGTGTATGGTTATAGAGTATATAAGGTATATACATCATGTCACCTTTCTAAAAATCTAAAAAGTCATGAGTTCTGAAACATTTTGCCCAGTAGGGTTGATTATAGGACTGCAAGCCTGCAGTAATTTCCTATTTCATAAAATGTTTGTGAGGATAATAAACATCAAATACAAGCGCAGCGCTTGCCTATAGTAGGTCCTCATTAGGGGTCCTTAAAAGCAAAGACAGGGGGCTGGGGATTTAGCTCAGTGATTAGAGTGCTTGCCTTGCAAGCACAAGGGCCTGAGTTCGATCCCCGGTACCACCAAAAAAAAAAAAAAAAAAGCAAAGACAGGTTCTAGAAGAAAGAATTCTGCCTTGCTATGGTTGGAATTTTGGGTGTCTCCAAAAGGTCCATGTGTTAGAAGATTGCTCCCCAGCTTGTTCCTACTGGGCGGCACGAAAGTCTGAGTTAGGACCTAGCAGGGGGTTCCGGGTGACTGGGAGTGTGCTCTTGAAGTAGATTTGGGACTCTGGTCCTTTCCTGTCTCCTTTTTGCTTCCCAGCCACGAGGTCAGTGATTTTGCTTTGCCATGCACTGGTGGTGCACGATGTGTTGCCCAAGTTCAAAGCAACAGGCCAAGTGATCACGGGCCGGAACCTAGAGAACTGTGGGCCCAAATACCCAGTTCTCTTTAGAGTTGACTACCCCCAGGATTTTGTGTGGTGATAGGAAACTGATGAACCTCCAGACTGCAACACAGAAATGCAAGCTGCCTTTCCAGATTTCAGACTCAAGACTACAAGAGCACCCCAATTCCCAGCCTGCTGGCCTGCTCTACACAATACAGACTTGTCAGCCCTGCAACACAATCTCAGGAGCCACTTTCCTAAATATGTCTGTTCTGTATGTGTGTGCGTGTGCCTGTGTGTGTGTGTGTGTGTGTGTGTGTGTAAAATGCACCCCTACTGGGGAGGGAGAGAAAGATTCTACTGGTTCTGCTTCTCTGGGGAACTCTAATAGCTACACTCAATATGTTACATACAAAATTTTAACCACCAAATGCATTAACTTGCACAGACAAGCTAATTTTCTTGCAGACCTTAGAAAAATATTCTCCTCTGCAATATATTTGAACTTATAAATGTGCATTTAATTTAGGTAGCTTATAGTTCTCTGTCTTCATGTGAATTCATTTGAGACATGTCCACTTGTGTCATATTTTATAAGCACATATACCATTATTACCCTTGTGTGCCACTCAAATGCCAGGAAAAGCCCAAACACATCTGTTCACCTAGAGCTGGGACCTGACACAGTTAAGAGAGTCAGTTTACAATAATAAAATCTACCCACTTTGTTTTATGATACTTCAATACAGTTTTCAAGTTTCAGGTCTCATTGTCTTTCGTACTTAAAAAAGCTGACAATAAAAACTTAAGTACTTTGTCACTCAAAGTAAATTACCATATTACAGAAGGAGCTATGAAAAGGAAAACATTACCCAAAGAAAGAAAAAAACTTACCAAGCCTGATGAATGAGCAAATGATTATGGAAATAAAATTAATAGCATTATCTCATATTACCACCCAGGGAAGAATCCAAGCAAGAGAAAAAACGCTTTGCATTTGATGTCTGAGAGTGAAAAAACATTATGATGATTCAATTGCCTTGATGAAACAGATGTGTCTATCCGCTTGTTTTGGTAATGCCTCTGCAAAAACAATATGAGGAAGATTTGCAAGATAATACAATGTACCCTCTAAAGCAAAGCTAGAACTGATAAAGGATGTAGCATGGCCCATACCGAAGCAAGTGCTGACATATATTCCAGTGGCCAATAATAAACAATGAGTGTAAGCATCCTGCAAATAGTAACAGACAATATTACTACATAACCTGTAAATTCCACTACGGCTTCTCTGAAGGGCTCACCATTCAGGGTATCTACAGCCACACATAAAAATTACTGCTTTTTTTCGTACCTCAGCTTACTATTTACTTTGCGGAAATGTGTTGATTTGAACATCTCTAGTGAGGTTTTTTAATCACTTTGTTTCATAAATTATATTAACTATCTGAAATAAAACACAAATGCTAGAACTTGCCTTTCCTGCTGAACAAGCTCCAAAAAATCTTAATGCTAAGGACTGCAGAAAAGTGTTCAGTTAGACTCAACATACAAAATAAATAAATTTGGGCCAGGGATTTAGCTCAGTGTAGAGTGCTTGCCTCGCAAGCACAAGGCCCTGAGTTCGATCCCCAGTACCAAAACAAACAAAAACAAAACAAAATAAATAAATTCAACTATTCTAAAGCTCTGCGTGAAAAGCTGACAGGTTTTTAATTTTTTTAAGAAGACCATCAGAGAAATGTAATTTAAAACTACACTGAAATACCATCTTACCCCAGAAAGAATGACTATCATCAAAAAAATCTAATAACAAATGCTGGAGAGGATGTGGGAAAAAGGAATTCTATTACATTGTTGGTAAGAATGTAAACTAGTACAACTACTATGGAAATCAGTGTGGAGATTCCTCAAACTAAAAATAGAAATTCCATTTGAGCCAGCTATCTCTCTTCTAGGTAGCTTCCCAAAAGAGTTAAAATCATCATATTACAGGATACATGTATACCCATGTTTAGAGCAGCAAGATTTATAGTAGCTAGATCTTGGAAACAATGTATATGCTCAACAACAGAGGAGTGGATAAGGAAAATGTGGTGTTTATACACAATGGAGTACTACACGCCATAAAGAAATATAAACCTGAGGTATTTGTAGAAATAGATCCAACTTGAGATCATAATGTTGAGTGAAGTAAGTCAGACACACACACAAGTTGAAATATTGCATAGTTTCTCTTAAATGGGAAACACTATAAATAAGTAAATACACACACAACAAAATAGAAGACAGATAAACAGGAAGACAAGAGATGTTCAAATACTTCCCCAAATTACATATTCCATTGTTTTAAAAATATTTCAATACATATGCTAGCTTTTTTTTCCATACTAGTTTATCCTAGTTTGTTGAAAAGAAAGTTTGTGTTGTTATCCATTTGTTTCTTTTTTGTAAGAATCTTTTTGGTTTATGTCTTGTACTGAGTAACTACTCTGAAGCTAACAATGCACAGTATAATAAATTTGGTTGTGAAAGTTTTTTTCTTTCATAAAAAAAAAAAAACCAAGAACATCTTAAAATATAAGGTATCCTCAAAAACTCTTTTCTGCCCAACAAAACAAAACCCAGAAAACTTTTCTGCCGAACAGTGACTACTGAAACTGGACATGGAGGCATTTCTAATTCCTCGCCTGCTTCCCTGAGATTTAACTGACAAGTAATGTGGATATCACTACGTAATTCAACTTTAAAGCAAAAATTTCCTACTAATTATCTTTCATCTGTTCTAGATCAGCATCCTAAAACACTGCCCTGAAATTATAAGACAAGCTACTCACACATCTATTGGTTTAAAGGTCCGCATTGTAAATTTTGGTTTTTCTGAAAATAATATTAATGCAGCAAAAAATGCCATTAGATTTTGTGTAGCCAAGTGGCTCTGAACTCTTTGTTTTGCAAACAAAATATACAGAAATAAGTTGCAAGATAAAACAAATTGAAGATGGAAACATGACACTCAACCTGAACTTCAGTGTCCCAAATGTACATAACTGAACACTATCCCTATCTGTTTTATGTGCTGGAAGTCTGACTTCATTAAATAAAGAATCCTGTTACTAAGAAAGTTTGAGGACTGCTGTACACAAACACGCAGGTCCGGCACCATCAATCAGAAAAATGAATAACCTCCTCTACCTGCAACTACCCATTTTACACAGTATGACATATTAATTACTCTAAGTGTCAATTTCCTTAATAAAGGAAATTATTAACATTTACTTTATCAGGTGTTGGGAACATTCAATGTAACTACTGCTTGTGAAGTCCCAAACTGGGACCAAATGGCCACTTGTTATTCTCTTTTCCTTCTTACACTGCTTCTGTATACTTACTTCACTCTAAATGAAAATAAGAGAATCTATTAATTAGATCATTTATTTTTCAGTGTGTAAACTTACAGAGCAAAACTGATTTCTGATGGGAATCTCTTTTGACATTTTTCACAGTCCCTGGAAAAAGACCTTTAGGTGCTGTTTTCCAATCAGCACTGTCAACAACAACCAAAACAGAATGTTAGGAAACCATGCTATAATGAGACTATAGGAACATCTTGTAAATGCCAAAGAGAACTGAAGAATTATTTCCTGAGTTTTCTTCTGGGCCCATAGCCCAACTGAGATAGGCCTGGGGCTGGGGACAAGTAGCAACCACCAACAAAAATTCTAAAGACAAAAGTTATCAGGGAGAGAACTTCCGTTCCTCTTTGAAAAATGAGAGTAGAGAGTTCAGGACTTAGGTGGAGTTTTTAGACACTAATATCAACAGCCTGGAGTGGAAAGGACTTTACGTTTGAAGGAATGGAGTTTTGGAAGACCTTGGCAAACCAAAATGTGTGAAATGTGAAAGTGAACTAGTCTGCCAGAGTTTTGTGGCTGTTGTTTTAAATGTGTCTCCTCTTGCCCTTCTGATTGACATCATCCAAGTCCCAGTCCTCATTAACTCACATCTGGAGTTATAATACTGAACCCAATATTCCAGGATCCAAATCTTTTCTCATTCCAAATGCTCCAGCCACTAGACTAATCTTCCTGCAACTCTTGCTTATCTAACCACGTCACTTCTCGGACAAAAACACTTTACAGTTCTTCTGCCTCCCATCAAAGCCTTCTGCATCAGCCTTACTCTGTTTTCTGTAAGCATCCCTCTCAAGCCAAATCCTTCATTCCAAACTGTCTCCGTTATTCCCACTGAAGATTAATTCTGGATCCTTGTCTTTGCTCATGCTGACATCCACTCAGGATAACCTCTATTTTGTTGCATTTCATTCAGTCAGTCAGAAAAGCATCTAGTGAGCACTTACTACGTGCTTGGCCCCAATCTAGCACTAGGAATACACAGATGACTAAGGCCTAGTGCGCATCCCCAGGGAAGGTGACGGTAATTAGATGAGTCAGACACATAAACAATTCGTTAGGACACAGCTCAGAACTGCTATGATACTGTGTCCAGGGTGCTATGGAAACACAATAGGAGTAGTGATTCACAATACAAGAAACAAGAGACGGGGAAATCCTGGTGCAGAAGACTTCGCAGCAGACAGGAGAGTGGAACTGAGTCTTGAAGGGTGACTACTAGGGGGTGGAAGACAGGGTGAAGGGGTGATTGCTGTGTAAGAGGAAAGTGCATTCCACAAAGCAGGAAGTGCAGCAGATTCAGCATGACTGGAGACAAGGCAAAGTGGGAAAGGGACACTCACAAAGACCTAAACTTCCAGGTACCTGGTGAGACCAGAGG
>PVJO010014700.1:0-47433 GCA_004026905.1 Hystrix cristata | reverse complement strand
AACAACCAACGAATGGCTAAAGAAAATGTGGTTTTTCTACACAATGGAGTACTACACTGCCATAAAAAAGGAAAAACTAGAGTCATTCATATATAAATGGATGTTTCTTGAGAACATACTCTTAAGTGAAATAAATCAGACACTCATGAGCACACATCGAATTGTTTCTCTGATATGAGAGACCATAACTGTAAATAAGAACAAAGAGGTGTAATAGATATTCTATAAAAGGAGGATGGTGGGCAGAGGAGAGGAGTACTAGAAGGAAAGAAGGGGAAAAGCAGAAAGGCAACAGGGAAGAGAGGGGAATGGGAAAATATAGAAGATGATGAATGAACCTGCTGTAAATAGGGAGGGAGGGTGCAGAGGGGAGGGGGGAAGAGGGGGGAGAGCCAAGATGCATCATGTATAGGTACAGAGTTAATGTGATGAATGTGACCATTGTATGTAGAATGTACCAATACATGTTCTTGGTTTAAAATAAAAAAAAAATTAACCACAAATATTAATTAATTGAAACATATTTAGTTAACATTAATGAAAATATTTGCTGTGCAATATAACAAAGACAAATTATATGAGAATACTGTCCTCATTGAGTTTAGTTTACAATCCAATTGGTTTTATTTGTAGTTTTTGTTTGTTTTTAACCAAATGGTAGCAATATTGTAAAACTAATGTATACCTTATTTAATTTTTTTATACTTAACACTATATCTTGGAGAGGATTCTATATCGATATAGTGATATGCAATTTGTCATATTTCATACAACTATGAAATATGAAATTCAAAAGGTTAGAATTGCCTTGGTCTTTTTTTTTAAAGCTACATAATATTCTACTCTATGAAAATACCATAATACGCTTAACTAGTCCCTGAATGTGGCACAATAAATCTTTTGCTATTACAAATAATGCTGCAAAAAATGACTGTATATTCACTATTTCCCACCTGGACAAATGTATAACTGGATAAATACCTAAAGGTTGAACTGCTGGGTTGAATCGTGGAGAAAGTGTGCTCTCGCGAGATGGTACTCGTGGCAATCAAACAGCTATTCCCCAACTGCCCCCACAAAGGAAGACAATCTGCATAAACACTTGTATATTCACATAAATTTGGCACTTCCCTGTTGAGTGCTTTATCCAGACAAGAAATCACCTAATTCTGTGAATGTTCCCAATTAGAAAGATTAAAAAAATGTTGCTTGGTTTTTTAAATTTGCATTTCTTTTATTATGAATGAGGCCGAGTACTTCGCACATGTCGAAGCAGGTATGTAGTCTATTTCTGGAGTCTCTGTTCTGTTTCACTGATCTGTCTGTTACCTGTCTTTTCAGAATCGAGAAGGATGATTTTTTCTTTAAAAAGGAGACGGAAGGTACACTGGGCTCTGCCACTTACTGGCCAGCAGTCTGATCTTGAATCAGTCTCTTAACCTCTGTGATCTCAGCCTCTCCGTCAGGTAAGCCATGCACAGGACCTCACTGGTGCATTTGCTCAGTGTAAGTCCGTTGAGTGCTGGGCTCCACGGTAGGTACTGGGGATGAAGGACAGTGAAACAGGTGTTGCCGCTGCTGTCATGGAGTTCACGGTCAGTGTGGGAGGGAATGTTATTCGAATCATGACTGAGTCCGTGACAGTCCCTAATGAAGGTAGCATGGGAGACTTGGACAAGAGAGAGCAGGGAGAGGGCCAGAAAGGTTTCCAGAGGAAGTAACCCAGAAACTGACATGGGACAGGAAAGGAATTCGCTGGGTGAAGCCAGTGGGTGGTTGAGAAGAAGGGTTTTCCAGATAAACTTTCTAGCATGTGAAGACTCGTCGTGAACAAAGAACTCTCTATTGTAGCTGCAGTTAGACGGGAAAGTGGCAAGAGAAGAGAGAGGCTAACAACAGGAACTGATTAGCATAGAGCCTTGGATAGATATTTTCCCTTTATCCTGCGCTAAAACCCAAAGTGGTGACATTTCTGGGAAGTGAAAGTCCAGGACAGTGAGGGTGAGGACAAAAAGAACGGAAGGCAAAGGCAGACCTGAAGCAATGCGGTGCTGAGCATTAGCACTTTGGTGACTGCATCACCACAAGGTGCAACTGCGAAGAAAATCAGCTGGTTAGTTACCAGGTGTATTTGTTCAGCAAACAGGACCTCTCCAGAAAGGTGTTGAGGAAAACCGTGTCTCAGAGTAACTCGAAGCAAGGAGAGAGGAAAGGAGACTATCTGCCTGGTCTCCTCCTGCCTGGTCTTGCACGGCGCCCAGCTCGTGTTTCACTGCAGCAGCTGACACCTGTGTGTTTGCAGGTCGGGGGTGTCACCCGGCCTCTCCATGGCCTTGCCCGTGGTGAGATGTCACAGTCAAACCCAGAGGGAGTAGTGCAGGTGGAGCAACAGCCAAGGGAGGGAGGACATAGTCAAGGCACAGGGTCTGTGCCTAATACAGCACTGAAAAATTCCATGGAAGACAATTACGTGCAGCTTTGGGGAGCAGGTGTAGGAAGGTGGGGTATCATGGTGCAAGCCTGCAATCCCAGCACTCAGGAGGCTGAAGCAGGAGGATCCCTGTGAGTTCAAGGCCAGCCTGGGTTACATAGCGAGTTGAAGGCCAGCCTGAACTACATAGTGAGACCCTGTCTCAAAAAACAAACAAAACAAAAACAAAACAAAAACAAAGAACAAGAATAGACATAAGGAGATCATGGGGATTTCTTCAATGGTCCAGAAGACAGCAGGGTGGGTGGCTGGGGCAGATGTGGAAATAGAGAAATAAGTGCATATAAGAAAATTCAGGAGAAATGAGGCATGGCTTGAGTCTGAGAAATAGGGAAAGATATGAAGGATGTCTAGGTTTCTGACTGAGCAATTCAGTGGACGTCATTTGCCAAGGGAGGAATCTGAGAAAGAACACCTAGTTGGGAGGGAAATTCCTGATTTGGGGCTTGAATGTGTGCCTATGAGAAATCCACCTAGAGATTTCGAGCAGGCACCGAAACTAGGAGTGTGGTCATTGGAGTAGTGACTGTGGGTAGAAGGGATTGAAGAGGGAGAAGCTTAAAGAGCCTAAGCATTCAATGGCTCTGTAGAGACAGACAGGCCTGCAAAGGGGGCAAGCACCAGGGGGCAAGCAGGGAGCAGGCAGAGGCTGGAGGAGAGCGAGAAGAGCTCCAGTTCCTCGAAGCCCCAGGAAGAAGGAGGGCTCGGGAGAAAAGGGTCCCAGAGAGACCAAGGGAGTGAGGACTCCATCCCAAGTGATGAGGCTGAGGCACGAGGGGAGCTGATGGAAAGGAAAGAGGAGTATTGATGACCCACTCACGAACCCCACCAGGAAGGGGAGAAGAAAGAATAAGAGCACGAAGGGGCTTGGGTGCAGGGCGATGTTGGCGAGTGCTGGTGCAAGGACAGAGACACTGACCCGAGCGGCTCCGGAAGGGCGGGAGGGTCTGCGGTCGGAGGGGCTGCGGTCCAGAGCGCAGGTGCAGGCCCTGACCTCAGGACAGGAGGGAAGTGGGGATGGCGCCAGGAAGGGACGCTGCAGAGGAAGCTGGGGGTCTGGCTCCACGGCATCCAGTTTTGAACCATAGGAGGCAAGTCGGGTGTAGAAGCGTGGCGGAGGTCAGGGAGGCATTTGAGAAGAGTGAAGTGAGCTCAAAATAGAAGAAACTCCCAACTTAAACCTCAGTCCATGAACATCTTGGAGGAGACATAAGGAGGTGAAGGGAAGAGGGAAAATGAAGAGACAGAAGAAGGGGCTCACAGGCCTACACCCCAACTCCTGCCCCACCAGCTAATTGTTACCCAATCTTGGCGTCAGTCTTGCAACTTAGGGACAAGGAAGCAAATGAGGAGGGGCTGAAACAAACACCACAGTTTTTGCCTTCCAGATAACTTAAGAGGCTGTCGTTTTTATGATCCACAAATATTAGCTTAACACAAGAACCAACCCATCTTTGCAAAATCTTTTATCGTGGCCTAATGGTGATACTTCCCAGTGTTGACGCTGGAACATAAAATATGGTGAGCATCCACTAAAAAGGTAACACAGAGGTGTGTTAAAAGTCTTTTGTTCCCTCAGCTTCTCTTTTCGGCTAGAACAGGACCTAACTGTTTAGCTTGTGGTTAAGGATTATTTGTGTGGGGCACTTCTGTAGGTGAAATGTAGTGGATTTGGCGCTTTGCCCATGGAACACTGGGCAGGAGCTCCAGTTACAAATTGCAGCTGTATAAAATAACAGGAAATGTGGGGCTTTGAAAGATTCCACTGGAAAGATTAATTATTTGGAAAAGAGTAATGCATCAGCTTCGTGTGTTTTTAGAGAAAGAGTGGCCCACACCGTTCTTAATAGTGCGAAAGAAAATTCTGCTACCAAGCTAAAGAAGGGGAAGAGAGGACCTCTTCTTTGCTCTCTTTCTGGAAAAGCCCACATTTAGTTTTTAAATCATCTTTATTGTCTGTTAGAAGACAAGGGGTCAGAAATGAAAGCCAGATGGAATCCCGGAAAGATTTGTGGCTTATGAAAGAAAAGATCTGGATTTCCTAATTCTCCAAGATGACCTCCCTGAGTTGTTGGTTTTATTTTTTCCTAACCTTCCTCTCTACCCTCCTTCACCCTGCCCCTAACATTGAACAATTTTTCTGCACATTTATCTTCCTGTAGGCCTAAGGACACCACTTAGATAAACTCGGAACTTCTAGGTGCACATTGGCTCTGGATTTAGTATCTCTGTCATGTCTAGAAAGATAAACCGACATTCATTGCATGATGGGACAACCCCAAATGATCAGACATGCTGACACTTAGATAGACATGAGTGCGGTTTTCTGAGAACAATGTGTTTCTGTACATTTGAGGTAAAATAATTCAGTCTCCCCAGTGTGCTCTGACGGTGAACTGCCAAGAAGCCGTGGGGGAGTTGTTATGGGGGCATTTTCTTGAGTTCCTCAGACATCCATCTGCAAACGTATATAGAGAAAGGGCATATGTTTTCTGTGTAGGTTCCTTGCTGTGTTTCAATGTGCACATCACTCATCTGCAGGCAGCCTTGGACAGACTTTTCTTGGCATGAAAGCTTACTTGAGCAATGGGGGAATGAAATGTTCTCTCTCCATTTCTGCATCACTCATAATTGAGGCTGACCCCAAAATATGATAAATATTTCTTGTCGGGCTTGATTGGGGAATGGGATGTTCGGGTTAGTCAGTTATTTGGGTTGATAAAGAGCAACCATGTGAAGGCTTTCTGTGCTATACAGTATATTCTTCACACTCAGTTTCGGTTGCTGTGGGACTCAGACTTCCGACATGACGAGGGACTTCAACGCTTCTGAATCTTCAGTGCCATGGGTTTGGGGCCATCACTAGGAACAAAAGTTACCCTCATAGAAAGTAGATGTGCAGTAAACTAGATATTTCCAGTTAATAAAGAGCCAGAAAACCAAGCTTTCACTGCAATTCTGTTAGTTTTCAAATTGAAATTTTAAAGGTCAGAGAAGTGTGGTTTTGGAGAGCTCGTGATGGAAGTGCATGGTCTCCTTCATTCCTGAGGTCTGATACACAGAGCCCCTGGGTGTTCCGGCTGTGAGGGGAGGAAAAGCACGGAGCTTGTTTTTTGCATCCGGGTCTCCTGTTTCTGTATTCTTCCGCTGCCGCCATTTGCTCTACACCCTGACTTTGATACCTAGGGCCTCTCATCCTCTTCGATTATAAATCTGTCTATTATCTATCTATCTGTCTTTGGCACTGGGGACTGAATTTGGGGCTTCACGCATGCTAAGCACACTTTCCACTAAGTGCACCTTCAGCCACTAAACATTTAATAGCCTTCACGCTGAGAGAGGAGGATGAGAAGCAGCACAGTCCCTGGCTTCGGGACGCTCGTTTTAGCTGGAGAGACCTAAGGCTCACGCCAGTCCTCTAGAGAGGCAGATGTCAATAGCTACGGGCAGGTTTTCCCTGTCCTGTCCCGGAAGGAAAGAACATAGAGAGGCGGAGGGTAGAAGCAGTCTTGACAACTACCAAGGCCATTACCTGGATTCTTGGAGCTGGGCTCATGGCCTTGAATCTGAATACAGCTTTGTTTTTACTCCACCTGCTATGCTGGGTTCCCACCTCTGACATGAAGGGCAGATCCGCAGCTCTTCCGGCCTCACTCAGGAATTAACCAAGAGTTTCCTCCTGGCCTCACTTCAACTAAACCCCCACTCTCTCACCCAGTTTAAAAGTTTATTCTTTCTTTGCCAGATACAGAAATCCTGTATTTCTCACTTTCTTTCTACGCTGTTTTTTGTTCTTCAGTGCTGGAGGCTGAACCCAGAGCCTCGCGCATGCTCTCCCGCGCATCTCCTCCCGCGCATCTCCACTCCTAGCTCAGGCTATTCGGTTCTTTCACCGGCCTTTGGCTCCTCCAGAATGGGTGTGGGAAACAGAGATAGGTAAGAGGCAGAAACTGTCTGCTTGACCTGGGTGGTTGTAAGGAGCTGTTGTGAAGTGACAAAGGCAGTTCCTCATGCTTTATTACATTCGTTCCTTAGCAAGGGCTGAGCCCTGCAGTCCATCACTTAGACCCGCTCGAGGCTCCTGGTTTGTTGTCGAGTAACCCCCACACACGCCCTCTCCCCCCAAACTACGGTCTTCTGCCCTGGCAAGCAGATGTCTTTGAAGACAACTCAAGTAACTCTTTCCCAGCAGCCCCTCTGCTGAACAGGCCCCCAAGGCCTAGCACGGCCTACCTCCTTCTTCCACAGCATCCACCCTGCTAGCTGTCAAGAGCAGGGGTGGCCACCACCTCTGTTCTGATCTTCCTGGTCTTCCCACTCACAGGAAGCCCATGACAAGCACCCTGCGTGCTTGAGTCCATCTCTTGGGCTCTTTCATGTGGCTTGAGGGGATGAGAAATGCCCAGGAGTCCAGGACAACTCCTTCTCTGTATCTTCACTGTTCACATTTAGATTGAATTGCTTGACAGTGAGTGCTGGGCTCAGAAAGGCAGATTTTATTTTTCTTTTGTTTAGTGTTTTCCTTTTTTTTTTTTTTTTCTTTTTTTTTTGACATGAGGGCTTGTTATGTTGCTCAGGCTAGACTTAAACTCCGGGGCTCAAGTGAGCCTTCTGCCTCAACCTCCCAAGTACCTGAGAGTCAAGACTCTGTTTTTGTTTTTTACTTAACAAGTACCGCGCAGAAAGTCCAATACTGTTTTTTTACTGACCTACCTCATGTTAGGCAAGTACTCTCAATAGACTAAGTCTCCTGGCTCTAGTGCCAAAGAAGTGTTCTGGGCCAGGATTGTAGCTCAGTGGCAGAGTGCTTGCCTAGAATGCAGGAGGCCCTGGGTTCAGTGCTCAGGACACACACACACACACACACACAGAAGGTGTTCTTGTTAACTATTTTGTCAATTTAGAAGCTTCATCTGTACCCAACGTAGCAAAAAAAAGAGAGAGAGTCCTATCTTATTTCCCTGCTCCTCCTCTTTTTGTCCCATTCCTTCCTCTTTCTCTCCTCCTCTTTCTTCTTTTTCTGCTAAGGATTGAACCCAAAGCCCCCCCATGCTAGGCAAGAGCTCTACTACTGAGCTACACACCCTTGCCCTTATAAACATTTTATTTTGAAACAGGCCCTTGCAAAGTTGCCCAGGCAAATAATTTGGAATCATCTCGTCTCTGCCTTCTGAGAAGCTGAGCTGGGAATCACATATGTCACTCCTGGCTTCTGTTACTCTTTTTTCTTTCCTTCTTTCTTTCCTTCTTCCTTTATTTTTTTCTTTCTTTCATCCTTTCTTTCTTTCTTCCTTTTTTCTGTTGAGACAGGTTCTCACTATGTAATCCAGGTCTTATTATGTAACTCAAATCTGGCTTTGAAGTGACTATATAACCCACGCTAGCCTGGAACTCACTGCAACCATCCTGCCTCAGCCTCCCAGTATAGGGATTATAGGTGTGCACCACAGCATTCTGTTATTCTTAATAAAAATGATGGCTAAAGTTTCAATAGCGCTTTCCTAGGACACTGCTAGACATTGTGGTCTATGTGGATGGCACTTCCTGGAGTTGTACAGTATAGTTCATACAGCTGAGCTGGCAGCTTTGTGCTTTATGGTTATATTTGAAAAGAAACAGGCGCTTTTGCGTATATAATGGTGATTGTCATGGTAACAATTACTGTCACTTGTTTAGCATGTAGGATATACCTATACATATTATAAAATATGCATTATATTTAATCTTCACAACAAGATTATAGCAACTGAAAGATTGAGCTACTATCTCCTGCTTTCAAATGAAAAAAACTAAAGTTCACCCTCTGGCCCAGAAGCAGGCGTCCAGAATTTGAACACAGTCCTGTCTGTCTCCCTAAGCTGTGCTTCTTTCCCTTTTTGCTTTTCCCCTTTTGGATCCAGCCACTTGTTTTATGGATGAGCAAATCCCAGCTCCCAGCCACTGTGTGGCTTGCTGTAAGAGTGCAGGGCCTCCTGCTTTATTTCATAGAAATTTCAGGCTCCTGATGTGTCTGTAACAATGTGGCTTTAAAAGGGGAATCTCAGGGGAAGCTATAATAATATAGAATACACCACAAAAAAGTCACAGCTCCAGCTGTTTTGACATCTGTTCCAGGATCCTCCAGAGAAACAGAACCAATAGGGGATATATTTATGATGTCATCCCTCTATGTAAGCTGTATATGTGTAGGTACATGTAACATGTGTATAAAATATATACAGGAGTGTGTGTATGTGTGTATATACAAGAGGACATTAATTATGGGAAATTGGCTCCTGCGATTGTGGAGACTGAGAAGACCCAAATTCAGTCTGAGTCCAGCGGCCTGAGAATCAGGAGAGTGAACCAAAGGTATGAATTCCAGCCTGAGGACAAGAGGAAAGACCAACGTACTGGCTCAGTTAGGCAAAAAAAAAAAAAAAAGTGTGGGGATGAATTCTCTGAATCTTCTCTCTACCTTTTGTTCTAGTTAGGCCCTCAACAGATTGGACGATGCCTACTCAGATTGAGGAGGGCATCTTCTATACTGAATCTTGTGATTCACATGCTAAACTCATCTGGAAACACCCTCACAGATGCACCCAGAAATAATGGTTAGCCAGATATCTAGGCACCCCTGAGCCCATCAAGCTGACATGTGAAATTAAACATCACAGCATTTTTCTGTTCTTCTCCTTCACATCTAGCCCTCTGGGTATCCCAGGGGAAGTGGTGCAGAGTAGCAGGCAGACCGTGAGAGAGAGAGGCCTTATATCACCCACAGGTAGGTGTTTTGGTTCTTTTAGCCTGTGTCTTAGTCCATTCTCTGTTGCAGTAACAAAACACTGAAGGTTGGGTATTTTTTAAAGAAAAGAAGTATATTTAGCTTCCAGTTTGGGGAATCCAAATCATAGCACCTGCCTTTACTTGGCTCTGCTGAGAGCCTTCTGGCTAAACCACAGCGTGGTCCACGGCACCATGGTGGGAGTGTGTGCAGAAGAGAGAGACCACATGGCGACACAGGAAGCAAGAAGCCCAGGAAGAGCTCAGCTCGCTCTTTTCATAACAAGCCTTTCTTAGGGAGGTGGAACCAACCCACTGCGGCACCCACCTACCTAGAGACCAGCATGAATTCATTATTAAGGGTGAAAGGCCCATGGCCTACTTCCATTCCACTGTGCCCTGCCTCTAATAGGTTCCACCACTCAGCTGGGGTGGGGGTGCAGGCCTGTAATCCCAGCACTCTGGGAGACTGAGGCAGGAGCACAAATTCCAGCCCAGCCTGGGCAATTTAGTGACTTAGCAAGACCCTGTGTCAAAATTTAAGAAAAAAAAACACATTTTAAGGGCTGGGAATATAGGGATGTGTCTCAGTACAACTGAGGACGTCCTCAGTTGAGTACAAAGGTCCAGTATTCAACCCCAGTATTACCACCAAAAGAAAAAAAAAAATCCCACTACTCGGCACCACCACTTGCAACCTATGAACCTTTGGGAGACACACTCTAACCCTTTCTAATCCATAGCAGCCAGGATTAACAATAAGGAAAGAAATTAAATGTGAGGTAGGCTCAATGCAGATAGGGCAAGTGAAATTGAAACTCTATAGCCCAATAGTTGTTATATTTGTGAAAATGAGTATTTACTGACTTTTTTCTGATTAAAGATCATACATGCTCCTGTACAAAATTCATGTGAAAAAACAGCAAAGTATAAAGAAAAGAGTAAAATCCTACTACACAGGGGCTGGGGATTTAGCTCAGTGGTTAGAGTGCTACCTTGCAAGCACAAGGGCCTGAGTTCGATCCCCGGCACCACCAAAAAAAAAAAAAAAATCCTATTACACAAAGAGATTAATAGTGTTTCTTGATTCATCTTTTTTTTTTTTTTTTTTGGTGCTGAGGATCGAACTAGGGGCCTTGTGCTTGTGAGGCAAGCACTCTACCTACTGAGCTAAATCCCCAGCCCCTATTCATCATTTTAAAGCCAATAGAAGGCAATTGCCTGTTTATCTTCTCCCTGTGGCCATCATATTGAGGAATGAGGTTTCAGGCATTTTAAATTCTTCTCAAAAAACAAGGAGAGAAATGGGAAGATCCACAGTGTAACAGGGAGACTGTCCTGCAAAATCCAAATCCACTCTGGTTCTTAGTCAAAACCACTCGTTCTCTTTAGTTCTCATTTAAAATCGTCTTTTCTTTCTTAGGTCAGCACTAAAAGTAATTCACAGACTTAAAAAACAGTCCCTCTAGTATACAGGCTGCTCAATATGTGCTCTGAGCAGAAATGAAATAGACAACTGGGCACGGACCTACTGGATGAGATTTTAGGAAATCTAGTCTTCAGAGGAATGAAGACAATCACATCAGTCGGTGGACCTTGCTCTCCTTCTCCTACTTGTTTAGCTTTGGGCAAAGGTGTGACTTATGCCCAAAGAGAAGCTGGCACCTCATGTAGGTAGCTCTACATTTTCCAATAGTCAAAATCATCCCACTGTATTTTGGTCAGCTTCAGCACATACAACTTTCCGTGACATAGATGAGATTGTAATGTTTATTGACTCTAGGAACCCAGTTATACATACATGTTTAATAGACTTTATACAGTATAATCAATTAACTTATAAATACTGCTTCTCCTCTCGAACTTCATAAGACAAATCTATTCAAACTCCTTATGCGTCTCTTGGTCATCAGTGTCCTCGTCATCGTTAGAGCCATCCTCACGGCACTCTGACTTCTACCCAGATTGTTTCTCTTGGACTCTGGGTACAATGCTGCCCTTGGAAATTTGATCCCAAACCACAAAGTACCCACTCACAGCACATAGTCAGTTGGTTTTCACTGGTCTCTCCAACATAACCACTCTTCTTACTGCTTTTTAAAGTAATCATATAACACTTGTTTATAGCAACTTTCAGCATTGCAAATGTGAAGTCACACCTCCAGGAATAACTAACAAATCTGTGTTAGATTTCCTCACTCCCTTTGGTACTGAGTCAATGATCTCCCTCAGCATCTAAAACTAGCATTAACTGGGGTGACTTTAGGCTAATGTCTTCCTCAAACTGTACCATGGTTGTTAAATATAAAGTAACTTAGAAATCATTGGTGTAGCATAACAGACAAAGTATCCTCCCTCCTTTCTGAACAATAATTTTTTGGGGGGGAAAAAAGGCTTTACCTTATCAGCAAATAAATATAGCAGTTGACATTTTTAGATTTTACATGCCTGGGTATAAAATGTGGACAATAACTATTATAAACTAGGGGCTTTTATCATCATCATCATCATCATTATTATTATTTTTATTTTTATTTTTATTTTTATTTTTATTTTTAGTGACAAAGTCTCACTGTTTCTGGGACTGGCCTGGAATTTGTGGGCTCAAGTGATCCTTCTGCCTCAGCCTCCTGAAGAGCTACTATAACTGGCTCATACTATGTGATTTTAAGGGCAGGGTCCACCTAGTTTACTTGTGTTTGTCCTTTGGGCTCACCACTGTGACTGGCTAATAACAGTGCTCAATATATATTTGTCGGCCCAGTGAATGAATGCAAAGGCATTACTCTGTCTACAAGGCCCATGTCCGCTACGTCTGCAAGATGCCTTGGTGCCAGGTGCCCTCACTGGTCCTAGCCTGGGAAGGGCAGAGCGCACCCCTTACCAAGTGACTAGTTTTCAGGCTAAGATGTCACACCCATGATTAGAATCCAGTGCATAGAATAGTGTCCACTGCTATTAAATAAATAGGAATTACTATTTAATAGTCCAGAGGAATTACTTAAATCTGTTTGAGGGGGCAGGGCTGGAGGGTAGTTCAGTGGTAGAATATATGCTTAGCATGTGCGGGACCCTGGATTCAATCCCTAGCCACACACACACACACACACACACACACACACACAACCTATTTGATTTCACAATCCACGTTCAGTATTTTGATGAGGTACTGATTTTGGATGTGGCTTGCTCCATTTCCTTTGTGCACAACTCCTGAAAATAAGTACAAGAAGCTAGAGGTGGGTTTGACCCAAAAAAGCAAAAGAATGGAGCAGTTGGGGAAGTTCCCCGGATGGGTCAGAGCCCAAGTAGACAGAAGTCATGAGAAAACTTTAACGACCACACAGGGCATGGCCAAATTTAATATATATGAACTTCAGAGGGTATCATTCAACCACCCCATTTATTATGGGAGAGATAAGTATGTATAAACAGGGACATGCGGGCCTCCTGTCCCAAAGGAGTTGAAAAACTGGGAATCAAGGAAGAAAGAGAAAACAAACATTGCCGAGCACTAGGCATGCCAGGCACAAGCATTTTGGCTGCCAAACTGCCTAGACTTGAAACCCAGCTCTCCTGCTTAGCAGCTGGCTGACCTCAGCCAGGTTCTTAACACCTCTGTACTCTGCTTCCTACTTTAGAATGTGGGTAACGCCCAGACCACCCTGTGGGCTTGTGTGAGCTAATGGATGCTGTGGTGACCACAGGCAGCCCCAGGAGCTTTGCTCCCCCTCACATCAAACAGTAGCACCTGTTTCCCTTCTTGAGCCTGGGGGTCACTGGTGCTGGTTTTGACCATGTGGTAGCAAATAAGTGCCCTCAAAGATGTCCATCTTCCAATCCCTGGAACAGGTGAATGTGTGATGTTGCATGGCAAAGGGGAAAGAAGGTTGCAGATGGTATTAAATTTGCTGTTTAGCTGACCTTGAGGTGAGGAGAGTAGCTTGAATTATCCAGGTGGGCCCCATGTAATCTTAAGAGTCTTAGAAATGAAAGAGGGAGCTAGGTGCATACCTGTAATCCCAGCTACTCTGGAGGCTGAGGCAGGAGAATTGCAAGCTCAAGGCGAACCTGGGCAATTTACCGAGACCCTGTCTAAAAAAAAAACCCTTGGAATGTAGCTCAGTGTCTTCTGGGTTCAATCCAAAAAGAAGAAGAAAGAGGTAAACAGGAGAGTCAGAGTCCAGTGATGCCGGATGACAAAGGCTTGAACCCATCTTTATTATTCTGAAGATGAAAGGGGGACACAAGCCAAGTAATGCAAGCAAAGCCAGAAAATAAAAAAGGCATTGGGATGGAGGTGTGCACTTGTAATCCCAGCACTCGGGAGGCCAAGGCAGCAGGAGAGCAAGTTTGAGTCCAGCCTGGGCAATTTAGCAAGATTCTGTCTCAAAAAGCAAAAACAACAGCAACAAAAAAGAAGTTAAAAGAAAAAAAAAAACGTAAAACAACAAGTTCTCCTGTAAAGCCCCAGAAAGGGATGGAGTCCTGCCCAAATCTTGATTTTAGTCTGCTGTTACCCATTCTAGACTTTGGCCACCAGAGCTTCGATATGACACATTTGTGTTGTTCTAAGCCACCGCATTTCTGGTGATTTATTGCAGCTGGAATAGGAAACTAATACAGACCAGCAGAATGGGGCAGAGTTGCACCGTGTAATATCTAAGGCTGGGCCTTAAGAGAACAGCAGCTTCCAAATTCATTCCTCTTGGAAGTCAGCTGCAATGTAGGAAGTCCAACAACTCTGAGTCCCTGTGCTGTCAGGAAGCCCCAGCTAGCCACGTGGAGGAGGCCAAGCTGCCACACATATGTATAAAGCCTGGTGGTCATTCCAGCCGGGCCACCGGCCGAATGCAGTTTAGTAAATGAGCCCAGCTGACATACAGAGCCCGGTGCATTCCTGAATCTCAGAGCTGGGAGCGAAACAAAAAGAAGCTGCTTTGCCACTTTGTTTTTCCATACTAGGAATCAAACCCAGGGCCCTACCACCGAGCTACATACTGAGCTCTTTTTAGTTTTTTTATTTTGAGACAAGGTCTTGTTAAAAGTTGCCACGCTGGCCTCAGCCTCCCAAGTAGGTGGGATTCTAATTATGTGCCACTGCACCATCCTGATTTTCCTGTCAGTGCATTTTGTGATATGAGCCTCTCACCCAGAGGTGGGGCAGCCCCTGGACTCCACCAGATCAGGGGAAGGAAGGCTGAGGCAAAAGGAACCCAGGCTGTCCTCTCTGACCCAGTCAGGAGAGACGGAACCAGAGAAGGAACAATGGAGCAGCGACAGCATGTCTCACAGTCACTAGAACTCACGTGGATGCAGCACTTGCTGCGGCTCTGTGTGAAGTCTCCCTTCGGTAGCAACCCTCCGAGAGGGTTACTGATGATCCCTTCCCTGAGGCCCGTAGAAGGAGTAGTTTCCAGTTCCAAGAGGTGACCCAGTGATGGTCACCTCATGGTACTTACTCCCAGGTATTTCCCTCTACCTTGGACTAGGGCTGCCCCGGTTTGGCTGCCCACCAGCACCCTGCCTGTGGGAGATGCGCTTCTGCAGCTCAGCCTTGGCACCTCTCAGCACAAGCTGGTGGGATCTGTGGTCCGCCTAGGTGACACTCTGATGCACCCCCTCTCCAAGGTCCTCAGCTGGCCAGACCTGCTGCTTCAGCCAGCCCCTGAGGGCTGGGGAAAGAGCACGTTTCTGTCAGTGAAGGGGGAGGGGAGGAGGCTGCCAACCCCCAGATGTACCACTGCTCCTCTGTCAGGGAATCCCAGTCTTGGAGAGACAAAGCCTTTTGTTCTGTAATTACGGTGGGTATGAAATTGAAAGGGCAAATGCCACTAGGAGAAAGAAGTAGGCACTGACTTGAACTCTCTGTTTCTAGCATTCTGAGAACTAAATTCACAGCAGGGAGACCCAAGCGATTAGAGGGATGAGAGGGGCCTGGAGGAGGAGGAAAAGCACACAGAAAGGGAAGCCTTGGCTCACTCAAAACATCAATATTTCCTCCAACTGGTCCTGTTTGGAAGAGTTCTTGGGGTCTAGCTTCCAAAATCTGCAATTCTACCCAGGATAGTGCTGAATACACAATTGACTAAAGGAAGGGGGTGGTTGAAAGTAGTTGGATTCATTTACCGGACACTGCTTTGCCCAGAAAGGAAGTGGGGGTGTCAGGAACATTATTTCCACTTCCTGGTTACATATTCAAACATGGAACAACTGAGTCCTAACAGGAGGCAAGAATAGGCAACCACTCCAGGTGGTGCCACACCCAGCACATTTCAGAACTGAGAAGGAATGAGGGGTATTTTTAAGGGGCTCCAGGCAGCAGTGCCTAGATGCCACTGGAAATAAAGGTCAACAAGAGTAACTTGAGAAAAATATATATATAAATAGGGTCCAAAAAGTTTGGATACAACCTGTTTGTCTTTGAATAAAATTTAGTAATTTGTGTTATATTCAGACAATGGAATACCAGCTAACTGCTAAAATAAAGATCGCTAAGATAAGTGTGGAAAAAACAAGTGGCAGAACATTCTGGGTAACATACTGGGCTACATACTGGTTAAAATACATTTTATCATATTTGTATAAAATAATAGCATAGATACATGGGGCTTTGGAGGTACAATTAATATTCCGTTTCCTCACTGAGTGTTGGTTATACGATATGTTCCATTTGTGAAAATAATTTTGAATTTTAAAAACCATAAACCAGCTGGGCATGGGGGGGTACGTGGGGGGCATGTGCCTATAATCTCACCTGCTTGGGAGACTGGGACAGGAGGATAGCCAATTCCAGGTCAGCCTGGGTGACTTAGTGCGACCATATCTTGAAATAGAAAATGAAAAAGCCTGACGGTGTAACTCAGTGGTAAAGTACCACAGGTTCAATCCCCAGTACCACAAAAAAAGAAAGAAAGAAAGAAAGAAAGAAAGAAAGAAAGAAAGAAAGAAAGAAAGAAAGAAAGAAAGAAAGAAAGAAAAGAAAAGAAAAGAAAAGAAAAGAAAAGAAAAGAAAAGAAAAGAAAAGAAAAGAAAAGAAAAGAAAAGAAATCAGGCAATCCAAGGGATTCCCAACCCCTTTCTCAGCAGGAGGATTCTCCCTGACTACTCACCCACCCAAGTCAGGACCAAAGGGACTTATGTGTCGGCACTTCCCAGTCTGGCCTCATTTACTCTTCCTTCCTATTGACCTTGACCCATTGGTATTTTAACTTTAGTTTTTGAGACAGGGCCTCACTATACAGCCCAGGCTGGCCTTCAACACACGATCCTCTTGCCTCAGCCTCAGGACTGAGATTCCAGGCACACACTACCACATCCCACTCCAGTCTCTTGTGTATCAGTTGTTTCAGGACTCACCCTCCCCTAAAAAAAAAAAAAAAAGAAAAAGAAAAAGAAACAGTTTAAGCTACAGTTGTTCATCTGTTCAGGGAAGGCGGCCTGCCATAGAGTCTGCAGGGCTCTAGACTAGGTGATGAAGGGAACCTGCTGGTTGTGAACACAGGGAAGTGGTTCCATTTCAGGTTGCTACTTCTCATCGTGAGCAAGCACGATCCTTCTTTAAAAAAAAAAAAAAGCAAAGACTCAATTCCTTCACCCCTTTGATTGAAGAGGGAAAAAATACAATTTTCCTGATAGAAAGTACTGTTATTTTTCCTAAGAAGGTCACAGATTGCCCCAGAAAGAAAAATCAAATGCTCTCCAGCTGTATATTCAAATTTGATTGTAGCAGTTCCCTTTGAGGAAGCTGAGCGTTTGCCAAGAGAGTTCAGAGCTCCAGCCAAGACTCACTCCCACCAGGCTAGCCAGCTTCTCCAGCAGGAACACGAAGGAGCCTGGCATGGACTGCAGGCCTGCTGTGGGCGGTGCTATGCTGGGCGTGTCTATCCATCACTGGTATAGTCGTATCAGACGAGATCCGGCGTGGCCAGGGTGGTATGGCCGTAGACGTACAGTCATATCAAAATTATGCTTTCTTGCCTATTTTATGGAAGAAACTAAAGCTCAGAGTGGCTCAGGGTCTCACCTGAGGTCATACACTGTGCACACCCCAGTACAGAGCAATTTGAAATGGCGCTTTCTTCTCACCGCCCTGATCCTGTGGGGTGGCGAGCTCACTGGGTGGCCCTCATGTGAGTCTCTCACGCAGGTGTCAGCTCTGGCTAGCGTCATCGATGTCCAGGTGTGACTTCATTGAACCAACGCTGCACTGGGACTGTCGTGTAGACCTGCACTCTCTCCGGGTGACAGCTGTGCTCTGAGACAGAGAGTCATGGGAACAAGCATCCTCAGAGAGCCTGGGGAAGCCCGAGTCTCCTCAGTCCTCTTCTGTACCCTGCGGGTCAAAGGGAGTCACACACCCCACCCAGGGCGAAGGGGAGGAGGAAGAGACTCCATCTCTCAAGAGGAGAAAGTGCAGGAAAGAATTTGTAGTCATCTCTCATCTGGGACGCCTTGAAAATGGTGAAGCCAAGATTTAGATCTGGCTTGGCCTGACTCCTTCCTTTACAGTCACCTTGAGGTTGAATTATGAAACTGCTCAACCACTGGAAAATCACCATTATTGATTCTGGTGTTTGGAAAGGAAGTTGAGTGGAACATCAACAACACTTAGGTAACGTGCTAAAGAAGGGCCTTGTCATCCCATTATCCATGAGAAGCTGTCAGCATCTTGGAACCACTGAGCCCAAGACTTGTAAGGTGCAAGCATCCCTTCCTAGGCAGCCGACTCTTCCAGCTTAAAATGATGGGCCCTAGGTAAACCCATCCCTGGATACCTAGGTTAGGAGTTCTCTGAAGGCTGTCTAATAAATGCTGTTTGAAATTCTGGTAAAGATCTGTGAGCTTCAAATATAACATTTACCATTGTTCATTTTAGAAACGAGGACCCTAGCTGGGAGCTATGGATCATGCCTGTAATCTCAGCTACTCAAGAGGCTGAAGCAGGAGGATGGCAAGTTCAAGATCAGTCCAGACAACTTAGCAAGACTCTGTCTCAAAATAAAATAAAAAGAGACAGAGATGTAGATCAGTGGTAGAGGGTCCTTGGTTTTGATAGGAGAGAGAGAGAGAGAGAAGAAGGAGGAGAAGGAGAAGGAGGAGGAGAAGGATTGCAAGTTTAAGCCCAGCCTGGGTAATTTAGCAATTTAGCAAGATGCTGTCTCAAAAAATAATAAATTTTAAAATATAAACGAATGAATGAATGAATGAATGGGCTGGGTGTACAGCTCGATGTGAAAGCCCTGGGTTTACAGCTCGATGTGAAAGCCCTGGGTTTAATCCCCACAATGAAACAAAAACCGAGTTTTTCTCACAAGAGATACTGGAAAAGGGGTCTTCTTGCTTTAGCACCCACTGTAGCCAAAGAGGATTAGAATATGCTGCTCCAAAATATGGTGCGTTAGCCTTTGGGTTCTTGTGCACAGAAAGCCCTTGAGAATCAACAGATACAGAAGTTTAAGCTGTCTCAGAGTTTCCCTTATCTGACTAAGGGCAGAAAGTCTAAAAAATGAAAACTACCATAAATCCTTTCTCCCAGGAAAGTTTTATGACCATAAAGAAGACAAAAAGTCAACACTGAAATGGGCCTGCACAAATTTTCCCGAGTACTGTAACCCTTCCAGACTGGCGGTTTAGCTTGGTGGCAGAGCACTTACCTAACACGTGAGAGGTCTGGGTTCTATTCCAGCACCATGAAATAAACAAATCGACCTCCCTGCAGGTTCCCCATACACATATTTTTCTCACAATGAGCTACCCCAAAAAGCTCACAACATTTTTCTTTGTCTTATTACTTCTCCACAAACATACTGTCTTTGGTTAAAATTGTGTAGCAATCTCTGTGGAGTACATAAACTCTGTAGCAGTTTCTGGAACCTTCATTTCATCCCCCTACCCCATGCGTAACAAACAAATACCCTTTTCTCCTGTCCCTTTTTCAGTTCATTTACAGTACCCCAGTCACAACCTAAGAAGGTAGAAAAAAGTTCTTCTTTTCTTCCCCAACACAGCTTTGACGTGCACCTCAAACACCTGGTACCTGCTCTGAGCCAGGCACTTCTTTATAAACTTTTTATTATAAGCACCTCTTTCCCGGCTTTCCATCTTTTCTTGCCTCTGAGAGGCTCCTAGATCTCCCCTCCATGGCAGAGCCCCCTGTTCCCCTGGTGCCCATGCAATGTGACAATCCAGCCAATGCCCAGCAGGTATTCATTGAATAAAGCACCTTCCCTGGTAGAGTTTAGAAAAGGATTCTCAGACTGTAGGAAAGACATGGCTCAAACATGAATGCTACAACCTGGAAAGTTCAAAACCTAATTACTCTTCAGATGGGGACTCTGGAATGGCCTCAATCAATATTATTGAATGATTAAGCAAACTTTACATTCATGCTGTAGGTAAGCAGAAGAATTTTTTTGATAAGTAATTAGAAGAGGTTGCAAGAGGGAGTTTAAGTTAATGAAGAGGCTAGTTCTCCAACCTTTTGCTTTATCCATTTCCAAATAATAGGCTTACTTGCAAATTTCAAGTGTGCCTTAGCTTAAGACTTGTCTCCATTCGACAAGATTTCATATCCATGACTCAATCATCAATACCAAAAAAAAGTGCTGGCAAAGTATCTTAAGAATGGAGCTTAGTGTCTTTCCTTCGTCGACTAGAGATGGTAATAGCACTTGAATCACAGTGCGTTCATTGAGAATTAAATGAAATTGTGATAGAAAAATAATTTTGAGAAATTTTATCAGTTTTTTTTAATCCTGTATTTATTTCCTAGGTCTCCTGCACTTTTCTCTATACAGTCTTCCCTCCTGGCTTTGCAGCATTTATTGCCTCAGGGGACAAGTGATAAAGCAAAAAAGCAGCAAGACAGCTTAGGAGTAGCTAAGAATGAGGCCTTTTGAACTTCAGTTCAATTAAGCCTAAAATTGTTGAAGGCACGGAGTCTGCGCCACAAATATGGAAGTTGCAAGAAAGGAACAAACAGAACTAGACTGCCTCATCTCCAGCTACGTGGGATTACCAAGACCCTGGAAGGGAGGAGAGAACAGAGGGCGGCAGGAGGCTGGCAGGTCCCTGAGAAAGGCCAGGCAGGTGACGGGGAGAAGTGCGTGATAGATGTTGGGGGAGCAGAAGGCTCAGGCCTCCCCACTCCAAGCAGGAAGTGTCTGCAAGTGAGCCAGGTCCTGGCAGTGGCTTTGGGGAAGCAGAGAGAGTGACTGCTTTGAGGTACAGAGCAGAGAAGGACTGGCGAGCAGGAACCTGCTGGCATGTCAACCCTGACCCTGCGTGTCACAGCAGGTGCTGTCCTGGAGGGATGCACACCCACAACATCAAGGCCCAGCCACTCCACCACCTGGGAACTTAGATAAAACTTGGCACAGGCCAAGGGACAAAGTCAATTAAAATTAGGAATAGCATTTAACTTTTCTAAGGGTCGTTTTGCTCTTCTCTCTGTAAAATGAAGAAATAACAGTCCTTCCTTCTTAGTATTGTCATATTAAATAAATGATGAATGCATTTAAAATGTTTAGCACACATCTAACCCTAATGTCACCTTATGTTAGTTTCTGCTATTTATAATAATACCAAAGCTATAGAGCAGTAACAAGGCGATCTTAACAGAACCACATCCCGCAGCTTGAGGACGCGCTGCCTTCTAATTACAGAACCATGCATCCGACTTTATTGAGGGCACTGCTTCCTCGTGGGCCTGACTCTCCTGCCATCTGGCGAACTTCTCAGGGACTTACCTTTTTCTGTCTCCCTTGGGGCAAAGTGCGCAACCTGCACCAAGCTTGCTGGTGAGCAGAGCCCTGCTTGGGGAAGATGAAGTGAACTTGTGGGTCTCTAACACCCCATCCTCGCCCAGGGTAGCCTGGGGCTCATTCCAGCCCCCTCTTCAGAGCGCCAGCCCCTGCTCTGTTGAAGAGAAGGCAACCACTCCGAGTATCTAGTGAACAGTCATTATTAGAGCAGACCTTGACTTCGATGAACCCTAGAAGAGGTGCCTGCTCCAGAGTTCTGACCAACAGGACAATCTAATTTACATCTCTGTTTCTGTCCATCAGTTTCAGTTCCCAGGAAGAGCATTGCTTCATGAAAACAGGAAGGCTGAAAATTCTCAACAATTCTAACTCCTTGCTCCAGGGCTGTCAGTCTGCACTGCAGTCCTCCCTGCCTCCAGAGGATTCGACCCGTCACTCCATGGCAGCACCCCCAGAAGAGATGGAGGCAGGGTATGGATCCAAAATTAAACTAGCTGTAGCTCTGAGAAATGGACATGTTCAAAACGTCTTTAAGAATTCATCTCACTATTTTTCACAGGCACTTTGAAGATTTCCCAGGAATCAGAATTTTCTAAAGCCTCTTCAGCCTGGGCACAGGAACAGGACTCCATTAGCAGTAAAACTCACACTCCCCTGGCTTATGCCCCACACCAGCATGACCCTGAAGCTTGGCCTCCTCTCCCTGATTTTAGGAGGCTCTGTGGTGTGTGTGAGTACACGGAGGCATTGACTCTTGAAGCCGAGGTGGATGCTGGCACTGCCACTCCTGCCAGTCTGTGAGGATGCTAAGGTCTCGCCCAGGGCTTTGACCCTGGGATCCTGGGCTGCCTGCCTTGAAGATGTCAGCTGTGCAGCCACCATCCTGGGGACCTCACTACCCAGAGAGTCATGCCTGCCCCTTACAGTGGGGTGAAAAGACCTCTCCTCGGCCCATGCACACATGGTTCTTCCGCCGTGCCACTCTGTGCAGAGTTCGGGTCAGACGGCAGGCTGAATCCTGCCACCCACAGGCCTGTGGGCATTGTGGGGAATCTGCCACAGCAAAGCTGATCTTTTCTCAGCTAGGGAAGCATAAGTTTTAGGCCTGCCCACAGCCTCCAGGACTTCATTGAGGCAGGAGGTCATCTTGGAGCAGATTCTCATTGCTCCCGCCTTGGTCATGTAAATGTACAGGCTAAGAGGTGCTCCTTGCCCTGGGAAAAGGGTGCCACGAGCACGCCTGTGGATGACAAAGGCCTGTCCACCACCCTTGTTAGTGTGAGTTGGTCTCCAGGAAGAGTGGGCCGATGCGCAAAGAGGCCCAGGAACTTCCTGGATGGAGCTCAGGGGTGCTGAGGTGGCTGGTTAGAAAGAATGGTAGACACCAACAGGAGCTTGCCTCCAGGAAAGCGGCCTGGGACAACAATGAGGAAGGCTGATGGCATGAAGACTGCGTGATTCTGTCACCTCATGGCCTCCTCAGTACCCTTCAAGGAAGCCGGGCTGTGAGAACAGGGACAGGGGCATGAACCTCCGGATCAGAGGAGCATCTGAAAATGCAGGTGCGTGGCATGTGAACAGCTATTTGTACAGTGATGTCCACAGCGGCGTTGTGCACAGTAGTCAGACAGTGGAAATAACCTAAATGTCCACCTCGGGATGAGAGGATGAACAAAGTGTATGTGCCTGCAATGCAGTATCATTCAGCTTTAGCAGAAGTAGACTTTGATAAATAGATGCACCTTGAAGACATTATGCTGAGAGAAATAAGGCAGCGTGGGGGCTCAGAACATGGTACCCCAAAGTATGGTGCTTCAGTATGCTGACTACTTTGAATTAAAGGAAATTGGGATGCCTCAGACACGGCCTCAGAACCAAAATCTCTTTGACCTTCTCTGCCCTCCTGTCTCCCATCCCTGCTTATCCCCAATGCACAAGAAAAAGCTCTCTGAAATTCCCTTATCTGTTTAAAGAGAGGTCATCAAAAGAGGACTCAAAATGGGCATGGTGTCACATGCCTGTAATCCCAATACTCTGGGAAGCTGAGGCAGGAGGAACACAAGTTTGAGCCCAGTCTGGGAAATTTAGCAAGATACTGTTTCAAAATAATAAATAAATAAATAAAAAGTGCTGGTGAGGTAGCTCCCTAGGTTCGATCCTCAGTACTGCAACAGGATACTGATTTATCACAATTGGTGTGAGTCTTCTTCCTAGGAACCACATCAACCAGGGAAGATTAACTGCACCCTGGTAGGGTCTAAGGCACCCCAGGCCCAAACAGACTCAGTCACAGACCATCACCTTCCCACAGACAATGTTTATCACCTGAGAGATTTATCTGCATAATAAGGCATTTATTCACCAACAATCTTTCCCTAACCCATGACTGGTGTCACACACACACACACACACACACCCCATTCTTGGGGATAGAACCCAGAGACATTCCACCACTGACCTACATCTCCAGTCTCCTCACTCCCACTTTTTAGGAGATAGGATCTTGCTAAGCTGCCCAGGCTGGCCTTGGGATCCTCCTGCTTCAGCCACCTGAGTAGGTGGGATTACAGGCAGGTACCACCACAAGTCCCTATGCCTTTTGGTAGCTCAGGATGCTATAAAAGCGTCAATCATCTGGCCCTTTTTCAAACCCTGGATTTTGTAGGACTCTTGTGCATTTGTATATGCTTAAAATCATTTTTCTCTTGTTAATCCATCTCTGTTTATTTTTAGACTCAATTATGGAGCCTTCAGAGGGTAGAGAGAAAGTTTTCTCTCCTCTATACCAGACACAAAAGGAAAAATACTGCACAGTCAAATTCAGAGACTAAAGGAGAGTGGTGGTTGCCAGAGGCCAGGAGAAGGAGGAAGAGAAAGTCATTGTTTCACGGGTACAGAGTTGTTGTTTGGGAAGATGGAAACGTTCTATGGATGGATGCTGGTGATGGATACACCACAACATGAATGTACTTAATGCCATTGAATTGCACATCAAAAATGATAAAATGAGCAGGGTGTGGTGGTGTCTGCCTGTAATCCCAGCTACTCAGGTGGCTGAAGCACGAGGATCCCCAGGCCAGCCTGGGTAGCTTAGCAAGATCCTATCTCCTAAAAAATGAGAGTGAGAAGACTGGAGATAAAGATCAGTGATGGAGTGTCTCTGGGTTCTATCCCCAATACTGAAAAAAGAAGAAAAGAAAAGAAAAAGAAAAAGCTAAATATTAAGTTTTATTCTATGGCTACTACCACACACACACATACATACAAAATGTCAGGGAGGTAATATGGGACTTTTCTTGTGTTAGACACAGCTGAAAGGCCTCTAAACTGAAAAAGTCAATGAGAAAAACATCCCCTTTTAAAAGAAAGGGACTAGGGGTTGGGGACTGAGCTCAGTGGTTAGAGTGCTTGCCTCACGAGCACTGGCCTGAGTTCAATCCCCAGCACCAAAAAAAAAAAAAAAAAAAGAAGAAGAAGAAAGGCACTAGGCTTTGTGGGCATCACTTGTTGAATTAAGAATAAAAATGAATTCTGTCCTTCCAAATCCATTGTTCTCTCACCTAAAGCAATTTATTGTAAGTGTTAAGAGTGAAGATACTAGGGAAGAGATGTCTTGGAGTCCTAGACATTTCCTATCCCCTCAGGCCATGTGAGAGGACCCAAAACAAAGACCTAGAGTGTTGACTGGGAAAATGCAAGGAAAAAGTGCTAACTGCCCCGTCCCTGATCTGATGGGTCTTAATGCTACCACAGAGCATATCAGAACATGGCACTTCAAAATATGCCACTCGGCGTAAGGATTATTTTTAATTGAAGACAACTGAGAAGAGCAGATGCAGGAAAAGCTTTTAGCCAGGCGTACTGATGTACACCTGTAATCCCAGAACTCTTGAGAGGCTGAGTCAGGAAGATTACAAATTCCAGCCCAGTCTCCACAACTCAGTGACACTCTGTCTCAAAATTTAAAGGGGGGGGGGCTGAGGATGTAGCTCAGTGCAAAGACTCTAGGTTCAATCCCGCAGTACCACAAGGAAAAAAAAAAAGACGAAAATGAAAAGCTCTCTGCCCTCCCACTATTTGCCGCAAAGGAGGACATCAGTGTGTAAAGATGTCCATCCGCCCCTCTCTATCAGGAAGGAGAAAAGCTAACTGCTGAAGACAGCTGGACCCCCATCAGCCCAGGGGACATGAGAGAAGTGTCACAAACAAACCTCTCTCTCCAGTCCTCAGCCTCCTTTGGTGCCCCCACTTGCCTCTCCTCCCACGTTTTCCTGCCCTGGGAGTGCCAGCGCCTTTCCTTTGTCTTGTCACTGCTCTACAAATGTATCGCCCCCTTGATTTAGTCCCATGTGAAAGCAAGATGCATACACCAAGAGACCTTCACTGGTTTCTCTTTTTGGCCCGTCTTTTGTTAGTCTAATTTGTAGGGACAAAGCCAGAGAACCTTAGATCAGCCGTTGAAGTAGCCCCTGAAAGCTTGTACGTTGTACATTGCAGGCTTGGTCCCTGTGCAGCAGTGCTCAGAGGTGGGCACAGAGAGGTGACTGGATCGTGAGGTCACTAACTTCACCAATGGATCAGTCCACTGATGAGTTCAGAGCAGAATGGGCTGTGGAAGGTGGGGCCTGGGTGGAGGAAGTAGGCTGGGGGATGACTTTGAAGGCATGTATTGTCCCCAACCCCTTTCTCTCTCTCTCTCTGGCTCTTCCTTTCTGCTGCCTGGCTACTGTGAGGTGAGCAGTTTCCCCACCACCCCCACCCTTCCACCGTGATGTTGTGCCTCACTTCCAGTCCTCAGCAGTGGAACCCACAGACCATGGACTGAAACCTCTGAAATTGTGAGTCAAAATAAATCCTTCCTTCTTTAAGTTGTTTCCTCAGGTATTTGGTCATAGTGACAAAAAACTAAAACACACATTCCGCTACACAGAAAGGCAGAGGAGAACCTTAGGAGGGACTGGAAGTGTTTCACATCTTAATCTAGATAGTGGTTACCTGGGTAGATACATGTGTGAGAATTCTCTGGGCTGTGTAATTATGATGTGTGCAGCTGCTACATTTAAGATACACCTCAAGTAAAAGCACCAGTGACCAAGATTACCCCCAGGAAGTGCACACTGAAATGGTCTGGGATGGGGCTCAGACATCATAATTTCTAAAGTTCACAAGTTGGTTCTAATACAGGGCCAGTATTGAGAAACAGACGGGAACACCTAATCTGTCCTCCAAGGGGCCAGAGAGTGATGAGGCAATGCCTGGCATTTTGCTATGGCTTGTATCTAGATGTCTCCCCAAAGCCTCATGCACTCGTAGGCACAGCTTTTGGGAAGTGAGTGAATCATGGGTGTGTGATACTGGATCAGTCCACTGATGGGTTTATAGCGGATGTGCTGTTGGGAGGTGAAGCCTGGTGGGAAGAGGAGGGTCACTGTGGGCATGACCTGGAAGGTATATATCCCTCCTCCTCTCTCGGTGGCACTGCTTCCTGCCTGCCCTGTCATGGACCGCTTCTCCTCTACCAGGCCCCTCTGCCAGGTAAAATAAACCTTTCCTCCTTAACTTGTATGTGTCAGGTATTTTGTCCCAGCCATGAAAAAGTAACTAAGCCATCTTTGAAAGCAAGACCAGCTTCTGTGGCATAAGTGAACCCAAGGGATTATAAAGCAATTCATGAGGTGGAGAAAGGGACCGTATCTCCTTCCAAGACCTCCCTCCCTACTTTCACTGTACAATTCCATTCTGTAGATCCACCCTGCAGGTCGCCACCCGTCAGCTGGGGAACCCATCAGCTCTGCCTAGACAGCTGGATCTTAAGCAGCCAAAGTCCCATGGCGAAGGCCAACAGTCCTAGGCTTCAGCTCCAAGGCCTCTGGCCAAAACATCACCATGTGGTAAGCAGGAAGCCAGAGGTTCACGGTGATAGGAAACTGTCTGCAGGAAGTCAAAACCATGGCTTCCACCTGGCACATAGACACACAGACCACTCGCCCAGGAGTGCCAGGAAGCGGGTACATGCAAGGTAGGACATACCACAGGCGGGAGTGCACATGCTGGAGACATGGACTTTCGCAACTACCCCAGGAAGTATGAGCCAGAAGACTTTGGCTAGAGAACCCGAGTAAATGCAGTGTAAAAGCTTTGTGACTATGGTCTGGGGAGTCGTTGGAATGAGTATTTATGGCCATATTTTTCATTGAGCTTGGCTAGAAGGCTTCAGAAATGAAAGATTTTTTTGGCACCAGAAGCCTTGCACCAACCAGCATATCTCTAAATTAAGTAGCGAAGCAGGCAGGCTCTGAATTACAGGACACTAATTCACACCTTGGTGTGAAAATTCAGGCTTCTTAGAATGAGTTCTTGCAATTAAATGTTTAAAAAATAACTAATGAATACCAGTGAAGAAAGAAAAAATGCAGTGAGTTCTACTCAAGTAGCTGTGTAACAGCAGAAAGAGCGTGGAGCTCACGGGCAGGGCAGCCTGGAACACAGCCCCTTTCCCTTTCTCAAAGGTCACAGCCACCCCAAACCACTTCCATTTTCCTGAATAACTCCCCGACGTCTCCTAAGCAGCCAGGGTTCAAGACACCACTAAGACTGCCCTTGAGTCATCCAATCTTTGCCTCTGACCCCACAGACAAAAGCCACCTGGGCCACTCGCCCTCACTGCCACCCCTAGGTCCCCACCCCCGCTACGCCGCAAAGCATAGACAGGAGCCCTGTGGTTGGAGTCTGGAGGCAGAGAACAACCCGCCCAGCTGACTCGCCACACCCCAAGCAGGGTGGCTGCGGCCAGAGGACAAGGTATGACTGCGCCAAAAGGTAAAGTCACGACTTCCATGGCGGAGGGAGAACACATATAAAGAATTGACATTGCTCAAATGATGCGATGGATCCAGACAGGTAGACCTTAGAACTGGCTTGAGAGAAAAAGTCACACAAACTCATATAGAATAAAGGAATTTCGAGATGAATTGCAAATAGAGACAAAACTGACTTCTCCCCCTGTGAAGTAGGTAGGCTAGAGAAGTCAACTCTCTACCAGACAGGCCAGAATTTATGTAATTATCAATTATCTACAATTTATAGAGTTGCAAAATACCTTAAAAATGAAAGAACACCGGCTGGGGATTTAGCTCAGTGATTAGAGTGCTTGCCTTGTAAGCACAAGGGCCTGAGTTTGATCCCCAGCACCACAAAAAAAAATGAAAGAACACAAAGGCATGGTGCTATGCACTTATAGTCCCAGGTACTTGGGAGACCAAAGCAGGAGGATTGCTTGAGCCCAGAAGACTGTCTGGGCAACATAGTAAGTCCCCACCTCAGACAGACAGAGAGAGAGAGAGAGAGAGAGAGAGAGAGAGAGAGATGAACAGGACCAGATTCTCATGGCCTTGAAGAGTGCTATAGATGACACATAGTTTTCCACTGAAACTCTTTTTTTTTTTCAGTAATGAGTTTGGACCCAGAGCTTTTGCACTGAGCTACATTCCCAGTGCCACCACCCACCAGACCCTTCGAGTGTGAGATAGGATCTCACCAAGTCTTTTAAATTGCCCAGACTGGGTTCAAACTTGCAATGCTCCTGCCTCGGCCTCCCAGAATGCTGGTATTACAGTCATGTGCCATAACTCCCAGTTTAAACACACAGTTTTTCTACCCCAAGCTCTTTCTCCGGAGCCAGCATGATGGCACATGCCTGTAAGCCCAGTCCTGGGGAGGTCTGAGGCAGGAGGATGGTGAGTTCAAAGTCAGTCTGGGCTACGTAGCAAATAACAAAACAAAACAAAACAACCTCACCTACAGGAAACTCTGTTCCTCTGACAGATGGCTCCCTCACACCGCCTCCTTCATACAGCACGGTATTCATCCAGATCCCACCTGGCCAGGAGGGTCAGGAGACGAAGCTCGCTTAGCCACAGGTGTAGAGAGAGCTGGGGACCAGGGCGCCAGGTGCCAATCATTATTAACCAGCAGCAACAGCATAGCCCTCCTTTCAAGTCACACCCCACCCCAGGGTCTCTTTATTAAAATGAGGGCCCTGAACTACGGTGCTCTCTAAGATTTAACTCTAAAGCTTTAGAATTCAAGGGAATAAGAAACTTTTTGTTATTTTTTGCATTTTTGGTGCTGGGGATCAAACTCCGGGCCTTGTGCTTGCAAGGCAAGCACTGTAACCACTGAGCTAAATCCCCAGCCCTTCTTTCCTTTTTTAGTTTTTTGAGATGGAGTCTTGCTATGTAGCCCAAGTGGGCCTCAAACTCAAGATCCCCCTGCCTCCGCCTCCTGAGCACAGAGACTACAGGTGTGCGCCACCACACCTACCTAAACTGATGTCATTAATCTGAAACTGGTCCCAGGATTTCTGGCGAGCTGATTCTCCGGGACCCTGAGAGGCACTGCCCAGCTGACTGACTGCAAAGGCCCCTTTGTCACGTGCCTCCCAGGACGTGAGTGGCCACCGAGGAGATGGGCTGTCTGTGTCCACACTCTGGCCTTCCACGTGTCTGGTTTCTCTCCAGCCTTGGGCTAGAGAGGCTGTGAGTCCGGCCCAGGTCACACACCCGGGTGCACGTGGGCCAGCCCAGGAATTACCAGGGCACGTGCCATTTACAGGGTGTGTCCGGCAGGCTGCGCGGGTTCCTCAAGGGCCTCACATGAGCTCCAAGACTGCCTGGTCACTGCAGGAAAAGGGCGAGTCACCCTGGGGCGGGACCTGCCAGGACCAGACACCCAGGGAGAAATTAACACGACAATTCTCCCCCCTCCCCTACACCCTGTGGCCGGGGGCCAGCTGTGGAAGGGCACCCCAGCCTGCAGTCGTCTTTCTCCCGGGACCTCTGTCCGTCTCTCTCTCCTCCTCCTAGCCCACGTCTCCTGGGCCCAGAAGCAGAAGAGGAGGAGCCAAAAAAGAGACGAGTAAGATGAATTCATTTCCAGTCATTTCAGTCCTAAATTCTCCCCCAAAAACTGCCAGAAAAGATGCTAATGAAAGACCAATTGTGTGGCTGGAGTGTTTTCTTCGGCCATCTGCCCAGGGAACTGGATACCAAGCCCAGCAGCCAGGTCACCAGCCCTATCCCACAGTAATACCTTTTGCTCCCTACTGACCCCTCCTGGGCTGACAGGGACAACTGGCTGAGGAACAAGAGCCTGAGAAAGAAATTGGTCTTGAGTTCTTAACCCAGGATTTATCTTGTTCTTGGAGGATGGGTCCTGCCTAAACCTTAGGCCCAGACTCGGAGGACTCAACCTTGGAAATTCCCTTCATCCAAGGGACCTCCAAAACTTTTCACCCTGGACTTCAGTACCCGCAAATCTCCTTCACATTCTGTCTCGCAGGAGATGGCAGGGGTGAGGGGATGTGAAGACTTTAGGAGGATGAGATGAACATGGTATTCAGCAAGGAGGAGTAAGGTCAGGTGGAAACTAGAAGGTACACATTGGTAATAGCCAGTGGTCATTTCGGGTGCTTCCTACTCACAGCCTTGCCTGCCCAGGGTTGTGTCGCCCCCCCATCCCAGTTTACCCAGCATAATCCCCAGGTTAGCACAGAAAGTGTGGAGTCCCAGGAAGCTCCTTGGTCTCAGACAAACCTTGTCAGCAGGGTATCACCCTAGCTCAGTTGTAGGAAGAGCAAAAGCAGAGTTGGACTGACCCATGGCTGGGGTTTTTCAGGTTAGGGTGCTGCTGGGTGGTGGGGAGAGGATTAGAGGGGGCTGGCAGGAGAGTTGTGAAGGTCAACTGTTATGCCAGGACTCCAAGATGACATAACGACAGTAAGAACAGGAAGTGGTAGATGAAAAGGAGAAACAGGAAGGGTCAGGGAACCAGTTTCCAATGAGTTCACTAGAGAGTGGGCCTCCTGGAGAAAGAAAACATGCAAGAGCTGGTATGAAAGCAATGAGGATGCTCTGGGCTGCAAGTGACATAAAACTCTGACTCAGACCAGCTTGAACAATACAAAAATGTCTTATGTCATGCAACAGGAATAGCAGGTTTCAAGGTGGCTGATTCCATGGCTCAACAGCATAGTCAGAGCACTGGGTGTTAGTGGTTGTTTTCATGGAACTAGAGATGGAAGCCAGCGCCACCTGTATGCTAGACAAGTGCTATACCACTAAGACACACACCAGCTCTCAAGTTCTTTTCTCTCTCTGCTCTGCCTCTTCACTGTTAACTACATCCTCAAACTAACGGCAAAATGGCCACCTCCAGACATGACATTGTCCACCACAGGAAGGAAGACCGTTTCTGAGTTTCTCAGAGTGCGCCAGTGGTCTTGCCTTCATTCTCATTGGCCAGGACTGGGTCACGTGCTGAAACTAGAACCAATCATTGGCAAGACAGACTCCACCTGAGCACTGTGTGGAGCCAGCTTCCCTGAGGAACACAGCTGTGTGGGGGAGGAGCAGATCTTGCACAGAATTGGAGCTCTCCCAGGAAGAAAGAAGTGGCTGGCGATTGCTGTGTGTAAAGTCAACAGTGTCCAAAATAGAGGCAAGCAGTGGGCAAGTAGGATAGGAACACCATTCAATTTTAGATTTTTACAGGTTCAAATTTTTCACTGGCTCTCTTTCACCTGTGAGACACATTACATACACATCAGCTTTAACCAATCTGTCAAGTCTGTATAAACTTCCAATCATTTCTTCGTAAAAATCTTCTGCTCTACACAAGCACATCAATCCTAGAACAAAACACTCACCTCTTTGCCTTTGTCTCCCTGTCCTTGGAATATCTCTCCCTCTCTCATCCCTTACACCTCCTCTTCTTCCTGCCCTTCTCTTCCTCCTTCTCCTTGTCTTTCTTCTTTGTTTTGGGGTTTGGTTTGGTTTTTTTAGATTGGGGGTCTCCCTACATTGTCCATACTAATCTCGAAAGCCTGTGTTTAGAGAGTCTCCTGCCTCAGCTTCCCAAGTAGCTGTGACTCCAGGCATGTGCCCAGTCTGCCCCTGGCCTGCCAGGGCTCCTCACAGCCAGCTCTAACTGGAACTTTCTGCAGGTGATTACAGGAGACACTACATTCCCTTCTTTCCCCTTTCAGCTGAGGCAGGTTGGTGCCACCCTGAGTCTGCACATAGCACTTGCTCAGCCAGGGCTGAAGTAGTTTAGGAGTGTGGCCCTGAAGGATGGAGTGACAATGGGACATCGAGGTGAGGAGGACCTGAAGCAAGGCTGGAGGCAGCTGGGTGGGGCCCCTGGCCACGTGGACATCCATCCTACCCGCACTTCCCCTCTGCCTTCCAAAGCCCAGCCACCGCTGCTGCACACTCGGGTTTATAGCGGCTCCCCCGGGAGGCCTTCCAGAGCTGGCTTTAGCTCCTGTTTGCATTCTGTCCGCCCCACTCCAACCCACTCTAGTCTTTCTACTTCCTTCCAACCCAGCTTCTCTTCTTCCCACCTTTAATATGTTAGAAAACCTGCTTGCCGTGGAGCCCTTCACTCTGGGAGAGAGAGGTGGCAGGTAGCAGGACCCCAAACTGCTACTTCTCAAAATCTGCATTTGACACAGCCAGTAGACAAAGGCAGGGGTTCCAGTGCTCTCGAGGAGACCCAGTCTCCACCCCTGAAAGGGCCCCCAGACGGCCAGCTGGACTCCAGGTGGTTTTCACCAGGCGATGTCTGCACCAAGGCCCCTCTGCCAGCGCAGACTCTGCTGCGAGCCAGCTCTCCTCCGGTCCCTGCCCCACCCAACATCTAGCTCTTCCTGGCTGCTCCTTCCTGCCACGCCAAGGTGGAGCCAGCGCCTTCCCCCCTCGGCCCTCTGTGACTCAGTGGAAGCTGGTGGCCACTTCCCCCGCCACCACCCACACTCACATTCCAACGGCCAGCTCACTGGCTTCTTGGCACTCGATCCACAGTCCCCAGGCCTCTGCCCAGAGTAAACAGGCATCTCTTTATGGACGGTTTACAACAAGGGCCAGCCCAGTACGGGCAAGGGCCACGTGTATCTCACCCTCTGAGTACACTCCTCTCTCTCCACCACCAAGCCTGACCTGTGGGGATCCTTCCTGGTGACCCCTGGCTGACCTGGATGTTTAAAGGGACCTGAGACTTACTCGTCACTGTTGGGCCTCGCACTGTCCTGACTCAGTACATGTTTGAATAAAAGAGTTTCTAAAAATGATTAATGGACTGGGGGTACAATTCAGTGATACAGCATTTGCCCATTATGTACGAGGGCCTGGGTTTGATGTCCAGTACTGCAAAAACAAAACACACACACAGCAACTGAAGAGTCTCTGGGAGGCTGAGAAGGAGGATGGCAAGTTCTAGCTCAGCCTGAGCAACTTAGCAACTTAGCAAGACCTTGTCTCAAAATGAAAAATAAGGGCTGGAGATGTAGCTCTATGCAAAAGCCCTGGGTTTGATCCCCAGTACCAAAAGTGAGGGTAATTTATGGGGTTCTCTAGGCTTCTGTAGACCTCAGAAATCCTGCCATGTAGGTAAGGAGGCCTTTGGGCCACACATGGGAAGTAGGGTGCTTAAAAGTGGCTCATTGGCACCTGGGCTGAAGCCCCAGCTCTGGCACTCTGAGATGCCAAGGACCTTTTATGACCCACCTCAGTCTCCATTCATTACCCATATACTGAGGGCGATAGGTCCACAACATCAATTCCAGATGGACTGTTTTTATGTATTTTAACATCTCCAAAATCAGGATGTTTTATGATTGATGTGGGAGGGGGAGATCGATTTCTGTGTGCTGGGGCACCCCGGCAGTGCTTCTTTATAGACAGAGCCCACATCCCAGCTGCCAAGCCCACGGTGGCCAAGTGTCCTGCTCTGGCCAAGGGCAGGTGAAGGGAAGTGACGTACAGCACATCTAGGCTGAAGTTTTAATGGACAACTGTGGCTACCTTTAATGCCAGCTACACAGGAGGCTAAAGTGGCAGGTTTCCAAGGTTAAGCATAGCCTGGGCAATCTAGTAAGACCCCGTCTCAAAATAAAAATGTTAAGAGCTGGGAATATAGCTCTGGGGTAGAATGCTTGCCTAGCATGCATGAGCGCCTGGGTTCAATCCGTCTGGTACCACTACCACAACAACAAAGACGGTGTGATTCACCCCATGCTCTCTTTCTTCTACCACATGGTGACCAAAGTTCCATACAGAGACTATTTCATGGGCCTGGATGTCACAAGAAAGATGATGGCAAACCGAGCTGCAGCCAGTGGACATCTAAGGGGAGAAAAGCACGTGTCTGTCTTCTTTTAGCCATTGAGATTTGGAGCTTTTTGTTTGTTTGTGGTTTGGGACAGGGCCTTGCTACATGTTCCAGGCTGGTCTCAAACTGACAAACCTCCTACTTTAGCCTCCTGAGTGCTGGGATTAGAGGTGTGCAACACCACACCTGGCTTTCTCTCTTCTTTTTTCCTTTTTTAGTGCCACAGATTGAATCCAGGGTCTTGTGCATGCTAGGCAGGCGCTGTACCACTGAGCCAAATCCCCAGCCAGGGACTCTATGTTTTGATAGTACAGTCTATCATATCCTGACTGCTACTGCACCTTCCAGCTAATTGACAGATTCATTTTTTTTCTTTCTTAGCAGTTCATACTGAGTTAACTCATAATTGATGAGATTGTTCATTCAGTGAAAGAAGGTTACCTGTCACAGACTGAGTTAATCCATATAAATCACTTAGATTGCACCTTGCCTATAGTTGGTAATCTGTTCATTTTAGCCACTATTACATTTCTACCCCTCTGCATATAGCCAGCTGTGTTGGTCAGCTGTCCATTACTATAACAAATACCCAAGATACATCAACTTAAAAAAAGAGAAGTTTTATTTTGGCTCAAAGTTTTGGGGGTTTCAGTTTGTGACCATCTGGCTCCTCTGTGTCAGGCTTGTAGCAGAACAGACCATCATGACAGAGACGTGTGGTAGAGGAAGCCCATTCACCCCATGGAAGGAAATCGAAAAGAGAGAAGGAGGAAAGAGCAGCGTCCCTCTGGGGCATCCCCTCTGGGGCATGGCCCAGTGAGCAGAAGACCTTCATTCAGCCCCACCTCTTAAAGGGGCCACTACCTCCCAGCAGCACCAAGCTGGAGACTAAGCCTCTACCACCACAGGTGCCTTTGGAGGACATTTCAGATCCAAATGATAGCACTTGTGTTGGTGACATGCCTGGAGTGGTGATGCTGATAACCAGAGTCATGAGGCCCCTCAGGTCCCTCTTGGAATGAGGAAGGGTATAAATAAGTTCATGTCAATAAAACACGCCTTCGGCACTTGCTGTTGAAGGCTTTTAGAGGGTGTGGGGTTTCCAGTGCCTTTCCTGCACCCCAGTCATTGAATGGGCCACTCGTTTTGGTGGATAACTAAGAATGCTGAGCTCTGATTCTTATTCATGAACAGTTTATTTCTGGGATGAGAGAAGGAGGGAAGAACTACTCAAGTATGACAAGGCAAGTTTCTGCTGCAACAGAATAAACACCACATCTCTTGGAGCAAAATAGAAGCATCTTGAATTTTTGCAAGACTAGGTATAGGTCTGGAGATACCACACTTCTCTAATTTTTTTTTTTTTTGAGACAGGGTCTTGCTAAGTTGCCCAAGCTGGGCTCAAACTTGCAACTCTCCTGACTCAGCCTCCTGAATGTTGGGATTACAGAAGATGTGTGCCACTATGCCTGATATGCACTTCTGGCTAATCCTTGACCATCTTTGTTATACCCCTGTGCTCTGGAGCAACTCTGTAGGAATTTTGTAGCCAGTCTGCTGGCCCCAAATTAGGGAGACAGTTCTGCCTGCAGTGCTGGACATAAGCACAGTTGTGAGGGTGGCTGTTCTGCCTCTACCTCTTCACAGCTACTTTCTAACCCTTGGGTATCCTCTCCCCCGAGCCTTGTGCTACCTGGCTGCCTCCTCCTTCCTTTCCTCCACTCAGGAAGATGACAAAAGCAATTTATTTTAAAGTACCATTGATACATATACTCCTTTCTGTATTAGTCACATTTTTGAACTGGGACAAAATGCCTGAAACTCATAATTTAAAGGAGGAGAGGTTTAATTTGGCTCATAGTTTTGGGAGATTCAGTCCATGGTCAGCACACTTCAAGGCAGAAATAACATGGTAGAAGGACCTGGTGGAGGAAAGCTGCTCAACCCATGGCAGCCAGGAGGCAGAGGAAGAAGGGAAGAACTGGGGTGGGAGATACACCCTTCCAGGCCACACCCCCAGGGAGTTTTCCAATCAGGCTCCACCTCCCAACATGTTTAGCTTCGAACTAATCAGTGGATTAATCCACTGATCAACATAGTGCCCCCATGAGCCAATTGCCTTCCAAAAGCCCCACCTCCGAACACAGGAGACTCTGGGGAGCTGTGCTAGATCTAAACCATAACACTGCCTCAGGAGCATTTGCATTTTAAAAGGGAAACTAAATGGTGAAAAGGGCAATTATGAGACAGTAGGAAGGCTGTGTTAGGGATCTGCTAATTGCAAGAGACAGAAACTTTACTTAAGCTGCTGAAGTTAAAAAGCTGGGGGGGGGAGGTACTATTAGGAAACTGAAATTAGCACAAAACCTGATTGCAGATGGCACAGCATGGACTCTAGAGACTCCAGAAGCCCCCAGGACTGCTCTCTTCAGCTTTTTCCTGCTCCCATGAGCTCCATAGTCTCTTGTCTCTCCTGCCTGTGTCCACCTCCATCTTTGCTTCCAGCAGATGCTTTTCTTGTGCACATGGCTCATAAACAGCTGCCCCAAAACTTGGCCCCAAGTACCCTGTGAGGATATGACTTTCTACTTCTAGCCCCAGTACCAGTTAGCTAGAGTTTTGTGACCTTCATCCCTGAGAGGGACGGCCTGGCTTCCTGCAGCTTACAGATGATTCCACTGGGGTCAGGCAACCACATCTGGTTCAATCACCCATGGTGCTGCCACTAATGGGCCAGTTTCCACTGGTTGGTACAGCAGGCAGGATTTGGTTCAGCTGCTTGTGGAAGAATATTCAAAATAAGAACATCTTAAAAATATAAATTTATTTCTTTAGAGTGTAAAATGTGAGCAGCCCAGGACTGGTACGGTGACTCGAAGTATTCAAGAATATTGGCATTGGTTTCCATTATCAAGGTAACCTCCCTTTCTCTACCTAACAAACTCCTACCTTTCCTTCAATACCTACCAAAGCCACCTCCCCTGTGCAGTCTTTCTTAATTACGTACACATACCGGTCTTTTCTTCTTTCTTTTGTGTTCCTGCACCATAAAATGTGTGTGGAATCCTACAGAGGCAGAGCTGGGGCTTCAGCCCAGATGTCACCACCGTTTTTTAACCACCATACTTCCGAGTGTGGCCTGAAGGAGTCCTTACCTAGACGGTAGGATTTCTCAGGTTCTAGAGAAGCCTACAGATCCCCATAAATTACTCTCCCTCTTTTTTTTCTGGTGCTGGGGATTAAACCCAGGACTTTTGCACTGAGCTACATCCTTAGCCCTTTTTATTTTTCATTTTGAGACAAGGTCTTGCTAAACTGCTCAAACTGAGCTAGAACTCGAGATCCTCCTGCCTTAGTCTCCCAGAGGCTCTTCATATATATGTATATACTGCTTTGTTTTGTTTTGTGTTCTTGTTGTTCTGGTAACCAGGTATTCACTACTGAGTAGAAGCCCAGACAGGTCCTCATGTGAAGGGGAGAGACAATCCTGCTGGTCCCAGGATGGCCCCTCTGCAGGGGTAGTTGTTGGGGGCAGGCACAATCACAAGCGGCTCCCTTCAGATCACCTTCTCTGTTGCTCTAATGGTCTGGCTTTCCCATTTCTTCTTCCTAGTCTTATCAATGAGTGCACTGTGTAATTCCTTTTTTGAAATGGTTGAAAACGATAATGTGCTCCCAGAATTGGTAGGGTACTTCTGGGGGTGGGTTGCCAGAAAGGTCACAACCCCTGTTTATTCCCTTATGCTCACCCCTTTCCGAGTAGCTTTGTGGCTACCTCCATCACAGGGTCAGGCTGTCCCTCTACCCTCAGAGCTAGGCTCCCTGCTGACTTCCGAGCGTCTCACTAGCTCCCCCTCCCCCACCCCAACACATGTGACCAGGCCTGCACTGGCCTAGTTGAGGCCCCCTGCAGTGTGAACAGCTCCCCCCAAAGTTCATGCATTGGAAATTTAACCCCCTAGGCAACCATAGTGGAAGACCAGGCTAATCAGAGGTGATTAGATCCCAGGGGTCTGCCCTTGTGAACGAATTAACTTTCCCAGGAGTGAACTAGTTAGTAAACCAGACTGTCTCATCGCTCTTCTTACCCCTGCCCTCTGCCCCTCTCTTACCCTCTACCTTCTGCCATGGATAATGCAAAAGCTGTGCTGGATTTGGACACCACATTCTTGGATGTCTTAGCCTCCAGAACCATGAGCCAAATAAATCTCTATTCTTTATCAATTACCCAGCTTCAGGCATCCTGTTATAGCCCCAGAAAATGGACTGAAACGCTATTTTATGCTGCCAGCTCCCAGCCGATTGAACAGCCAACTTCCTAACACGAGTGAGCCCAGCCTAAGTTTGCCAAAAGCTGCAGAACTGTGAGCTAAATGATTGTCCTAGCCACTAAGTTCAGTGATGGCTTACTAAATGGGTGTCTGATTTCTTTCAACTGTACCCATCAGTGTTCAGCGCAGGCAGTTGGAGGCGAGAGAAATCCCTGTACTCTCTCGGTCTGCTTCTTCACATGTTTCCTTCTGATGGATTTCCGGCCTAGTTGGTTGCTCCCAAGAGCCTTCAGACTCTGATAAAGGGTCTAGAATGTTCAGTGAGGACCCCTAACACTCCTCAGTCCCCAGTCACTTAAAGATGGATGGGGAAGAGGGAGGCAGCACTCTGGTTGCAATCTACCCAACTTCTCAGCGTGCACAAAGCTTTTTCTGGAGGTCCCTTACCGTTTTTAAGGATGCAGTGGTCCCCAGATGTTGGGGAGCAAGGAGAGCTCCACTAGCGTCACCCATCTTACAGTCCCCAGGCACTGAGGAAGGGCATGGCAGACACTGGAGTCTCTCTGCAGGAAGAAGCAGGAATGGATGGAAGGTAGCAGCTCAGATCCTCAGCAGGATGACAGTCACCAAAGCGGTGACCTTGATAAATACCAACTCAGGGCAACCTTGTGCCACAGAGGAAAGCACAGTCTCAGGCTGGTGGCACTGCCTACCTGGATAGCTGCCCTCCATGTGCAGTTCTTTACTCTGGATCCGAATGTGGGCGACAGGCAGAGTTTGCCATGTTCCTTGGGGTAACAGACGCTTATTGAAAGTCAAGGTGTCTGCCAAAAGATAATAGCTTTAAATGTAAAATTACAAATCATTATGGGTAATGTGATGCAAATTGCAATAGAAGCATTGGCAGTATTTTACTTTGATCTCATTCTTGCTTGCCTCTCCTTGCAGCCTTATGGGAAGCTGGCGCTGGGGACGCCTTATTCACATGCGGTGTACCCCTCAGGAGTGGCTCCGGTCTTGTCCCATCAGGAGGACACGTGCAGGGCTGAGACTGTGAAGGGGTCTCCTTTCCACACCACCTGTGCCTATTTCAAAGAAGTCCGGGTTTAACTTTGTAAACATCAGTTCCACCTACCCGCTGGACAGTGCTTGGACACGAAGTTTCCTTTGGGACTTCGAAATCCGTTTTAATGGTTCATCCAACAGCCATCTTTCTTCAGATGCTTAAAGAAGATTCATAAAAAACAAACCCAACTAGCCTGGGATGTGACTCGGTGGTAGAGTAATTGTAAAGCATGTGCATGGCCCTGGGTTCTATCCCCAGGACCATAAAACAAAACAAAATAAACTGACCAGATTTACTGTGCTTCCTTTGCCATCCACAGGCCTCTGCGGAGGAAGGAACCCTCAAAAACATCTTGGCCCTTAAGAGGTCCAAACCCAAGTGCTGGTCTCTTTCCTTCCAAAGACACAGGAAAATTAAAAAGTGGTTTGTTTTTGTTTTTCTTGATGTCCTAGGATGGAATCCAGGGCTATACCTCCAGCCGCCACCACTTTTTTTTTTTGAGACTGAGTCTCACTAAGTTGATCAAGCTGGCCTTGAATTTGTGATTGTCCCATCTCAGCCTCTCAAGTAGAGGGATTACAGGCACATACCACCTTGCCAACTGAAAAGAGGTCATTTCTCAACTGCTTCTCTTTCTAGCCAGGGGCAACAGATACCTGTCTAAAAAAAAACAGAAAAAAGAAAAGAAAGAACACAAAAGAAAGGAATAAAGAAGAAAAAACAAAACAAAAAATAACCCAGAACTGTGAAAACACTGCTGCAGTATTTTATAACAAACTTCTCAGAAGAAAGGAGGTTCACATTGCTGGCCATATCATCACTGAGAAGAGCCCCACCCTAAGAACTCCCAACCACAGGGGCACCTGATGAGAGGATTTTTTTCCAGTACCGAGAATTGAAACCAGGGCCTTCACATTGGGCAATATCCCCAGCTCTTTGAAAAAAAAGATTTTTTTTAAACTTAGAGCCAGGGTCATGCTGAGTCACTCAGTTGCCAACGTTGGGCTGGAACTTGCCTTCCTCCTGTCTCAGCCTCCCAGAGTGCTGGGATTCCAGTCATGCACCACTACACTCTTGTTAAGAGGCTTTGTGATAAAGGTTTCCAGAATCTTCCAGCTGAGAACCGTCTCCTTGGGGCTGTGTAGGCCTTGCTTCATCTTCCTCTTTCTCACTCCCCTGTGGCCACCTGTTTCCGAGGCACTCAGTGTGACAAGGAAAACCCAGAGGCTGAAAATAGAGCTGGTTTCCCAGAATCTCAGGTACTGAGAGGGGAGGGGTGGGGACTTCTTGGACATGAGCTCACTGTAGCTGATGAAATGCAGCCATCACGTGCCTCACAGCTCCATTCTGCTCCTGGTGACAGGATGAGAAACCTGTTTCAGCAGCAAATGCTGCCGATCTGTTCTCCTGGTTTCCGTGGAGGGCCAGAGCTTCTGCACCTGCCAACTCGGGCCAGACACAGGGCACCCTCTCCTCGCGGGCCTCCCGGGACTGCTTTCTCTAATGAAAGTGCTCCATCAATCCTGAGCATGGCAACTGCATCAGATCAATAACCTATAACTCTCATGTGACATTGGCCACCTGCGGACTTGAAGTCACCTGCCAGCCAGGTCCTCTGCCACACTGGTTCCCGAAGCACACTCTGCACTGGATGAATGCTCTCAGTCTGTAACTTGGTCAAATTCTCTGCAGCCCACCCGCTGATACAAAACCTAGGAGCAAGACAGCCCTGGTGGTGAACACTGCCCACGGCCCAGCTCTGTCATCGCGCACCCTCCCCCCTGGCTTTTGTGCTCAAGAATTCTGACCCAAGAAAGCAATCCTAGCAAACACATATGCGGTATGAGCAAAACATACAGTGAACGTTTACATAAAAATTTTTAAAACATACTACAGTAAAAGACATGTAATCCCCTACAGAACCCCCACACACACTTCAAACACACTTACCCCGTCATTCTTGCCACTTTCTGAAGCAATTCTCGAAGCCCTCTTTTGTGAGTGTCTTTGACTATAATAAATCTTTAAAAATGTAAGCATTCACTGTACTGTTGGATCATACCTAGCTTTGATTCTCTTTTGCTGTGTAATTAGTCACCCCTCAAATGTAACCACTTAACGGTAGACATTTTTTAAGAGTTGGGAGGTCTCACTATGTTGTCCAAGTTGGCCTCAAACTCCTGGGCTCAAGCGATCTTCTGCTGTAGCCTTCTGACTAGCTGGGACTGTAGGCATAAGCTGTCGCACTCTGCAACAGTACACGTTTATTACCTTATAGGTCAGCAACTCAGGCAGCTCTGCTCCAGGGTCCCCCCTGAGGACGCAGTCATCAGGAGGACTCACTGAGCTGGAGGACCCATTTCCAAGATGGCACACTCACGTGGCCGTCAGGTCGGTACTGACCGTCGGCAGAAGGCCTCAGCCAGTGAACTGTGTGAAGGTATTATTTTGATTAAAGATTCACAACACATATTACACTGAGTAAAGAAATGTTTCTTAGAGATCTAAAATGTCTCTACTTTTATCATTTTGTCCACCTTCATTTTGCTTCCACCTATTCGTCTGGGTAACTATCTCCCGCATTGTGCCACGTGCTCCTGTAAGTCAGGAGCCTTCTTTTATGCACATTTACAATATCCCATCGCCCCATGTTCCTGTGCGTTGCCTCTTCTCCCACTGCCTTGGACCTGGCCCAGCATGGTACAGAGGGGCTCACCGTGAAGAGAATGGAGGAGGATCCCTTTCCACCCACAGACGTCCACAGTGGGGAACACTGGCCCCAAGGAGAATCTCAACCCATATTCACTCAGACGGAGCAGAGACGTGGATCGCACCTGTCCTGATTCAGTTCCTTGAAAGGGACTGAAAACACTAAGGCAGAGTGGGAGCAGCATGGATGAACACCGCAGCAGGGCCCCAGCAATTTCTTTTCCAAGCAGGATCTGGGACGCCACTCTATCTGGAGTCCGGGGCAGAGCGGAAGCAGCTGGAGGTGGCCGGCCTCCCTCCAGCATGGTCCTGAGGGCCGACTACAAGGCATCCGAATGCAGAAGCCAGGCCCCAGGAGGCACCGCAGGGAGTAAAAACCTTCTCATATAGAAGGGAGAATGTGCTCTTCCCCACCCAGCTCAGTCCAGCTCTGCACAAGAGTGGGCAGGAAGGGGAGGAGGAAGAAAAAGAGGAAGGAGAAGGGCCTTCCTCCCACAGACAGGATTGCTGAGGCCGCCATTCCAAGCCGCCTGCTCCCCTGGCCTTCCACACCATACAGGCCTGTTCCTTGCCCAGAAAACACAACCATCTCACACAGCTCCCGCTCGAGGGTGTACTTCCTCCTGCTCTGCTCCCATCTCTGCTGCTGTTTGCCACTCTTCCGGTGGCTCCTTGCTGCTCCCCACGTTGGCCATACTGACTCCTGTTGTTTTAAGGCCTGAGGCAGGACTCCTCTGCGGCTCAGGACAGAACTCCACTTCACTCCAGCTTATGCTAGAAAAGGAATGTGTGGGCACAGAATTACCTATGAACCAGCAATTCCAATCTTAGGTGCACACCCAAGATAATTGAAAACTGTTATTCAAACAAATACTTGTGCATGAATGTTCACAGCAACATTATTCATAATGGAAAAAGGATGGAAAGCTTTTGATAAGGCAATCCAAAGGTCCATTAGTTGAGGAATGGATTAAGAAAAGGTAAAAAAATAAATAAATGAAATAAAAATAAAAAAGAAAAGAAAAGGTAGTGTACCCGTGCAGTAGAATATTATTTGGCCCTAAAAAAGGAATGGAGTACTTAAACATTCTACAACATCAGTAAACCTTGAGAACATCACGCTAAGTGAAAGGAACTAAACACAGAAGTCCACATAGTGTATGATTCCACTTCTGTGAAATTCTCAGAACACGTAACACCATAGAGACAACAGACTAGTACTTGTCGGGAATTGAGAGGAAGGAGGAATCAGAAGTGACTGCTTAATGAGTATGGGGTTTCCTTTGGGGATGGTGAAATATCTTGAACTGGATAGAGGTAATGGTTGCCTAACCTTGTAAAGTGAACTATATACTTTAAAATGGCTAATGGTAAAGTTCGTTTTGTCTGAATTTTATCTCAATAAAAAAGAAAAAACATAGCCAATGCTTAAAAAAAATAGAAGAAAAGGGCCAGGCATGGCGGGGGGGCTGCCTGTCATCCTAACTTCATGGGAGGCAGAGGCAGGAAAACTGCTTGGACCCGTGAGTTCAACACCAGCCTGGGTGACACAGCGAGACTTGTCTCTGAAAATAAAGGGGGCCAGGGGCGAATTCACATAACTGGAAAGTTCAGGATGGATCCTGCTGGCTTCAGACCGAGTGAAACCTCAGGGCAGAACCCCCGCCCTGTGGGGAGTAGAGAGAGCAACGCGGCACTGTGCACGAAAATGTGAACCATCTTATCCCTTGACCCTGCTGTTCTGCATTTAGGAATCTTGTACATCACAAGAGAAGATTCAATAAGAGCGCAACAATGTATGTACTCAGGGATTGTTTCCCAACCCAGCCGTGAACTTGGAAACAGCACCAATGTGTATCCACAGGGGACGGGGTAAATAAATTAGGATGAAGACAAATAAAGGAGTCATGCAGCTGCTTAAAAGGATACACATATCTGCATTTATGGACTTGACCATAAAATATCGTTTTTTAAAAGGATATAAAGAGCCAGGTATGATGGCACACCCATAATCCCAGCACACAGGAGGCTGAGACAGGAGCCCCCCACCAAGAGTCTGAGGCTAGTCTGGGCTACACAGTGAGTTCAAGGCCAGTCTGGACTACATAGTGAGACCCTGTCTCAGAAAGCAAATGAACAAAAAGACATAAAAAGTAAATATGGTATGATTCAATCTTTAAGAAACAATCTTAGCTAGATGCACTGCTACGCCCCCATAATCCCAGCACTCACAGAGGCTAAAACAGAAAGATCACAAATTCAACTCCCACCCAGACAATTTAGCAAGACCCTATCCAAAAATTAAAAAGCAAGGAGGGTGGGGAGCTGGGGAAGGCCATGAGTTCAATCACCAGTACCTCAAATAATAAATAAATAAACAGATAGATAGATAGATAGATAGATAGATAGATAGATAGATAGATAGATAGATGATAGATAGACACAACCCTTTAAGGGTGGGGATGCAGCTCAGTGGAAGAGTACTTGCCTACCAAGTACGAGGCCCTGGGTTCAATTCCCAGCAATGTAAAAAGAAAAATGCCCTGTAGCTGCCCCAGACCTCAAATGTGCTAAAGCCTGAAAACCCTCCTGTAAGCTGGTGCACATGGCCTTCCCCTACTCTGCGCATCTTGTCCCATCCTGCTCCTTTATTATGGAGATAAGCTGAGTTCTCCTTAGCAAGTCACAGCCCTTCCTCTCTACGAGAAGCCAAATAGGAAAAATCAGAATTTTCTTCAGTGGGCAGGAGCAGAAACAAGGCTCATGTTAATTTTTACTTTATTGTTATTATTAGCAGTGCTGGGGATGGAAGCTAGGGCCTTGCACACAGTAGGTAGGCTCTCTGCCACTGAGCCACGATCCCAGCTCCTTATTTTAATAATTTTATCTACGTAAAAAACATATATCTGTAAGCACAGAAAATAGTATGGATAAGTGTATAACAATTATATCAGGACTGTGAGGGAGATGAGTGATACATGATTTTTGCTCCCTTCTTTATATATTTTATCTGAATTTCTTTTTATAGAGTGTGATCCACTTTTATATTCACCAAGAAACTTTCCTTTTTATTTTTAGAGAGGAAGCCTTCATACTGAGGGATATTTCTTTTTTTCTTCTTTTTTTTTCCCAAGATCTAGCAAAAGAGAGAGAAACGTGAGATACTGAATCCATCCCCAACAGAGAATGATTTCTTTTTGTTTTCTTTACTTTTAGAATTTTCAGACAGTAATCTTCCTGCACTCAAGACCATTCCTTTGCAGGTCTATAAATTTTACCCATAACGTGCTACTGTGCAAATTCAGGTAGAATAACACAGCCAGAGGCCCCGGGTTGCCGCTCGGTGGTGGAGTGTATGCTTAGTACGTGGGTTCAATCCCTAGCATCATAAAATAATAACATAAAATAAAGCAGGCTGACCCCGGGGCTGAACTGGTTTGGGAGGCCAAGGTCAAAGCCTCCACAGTGGCAGCGGTAGTGGGAGGGGGTCCCGCACAGTCAATAGCTTCCCTGCAAACGAAAGCCAGCCCTTGCGGCCTGGCCATTGGGGTGCTGGTGACTTCCCACTGCCACGCTGGCACTTTCACAGCCCTCTCTGTGAGCCCCTAGCTGGTCTCAGCGGCCTTGGCCACTTGTGATGCTAAGTGGGTGCCTCGCCACAGGCTTGCTGTGCAGGAACTCTGGGGGTAATTTTTACCTGCTGTCTGCTTTCTCTTCCCGCGGGTCCCTCCCAAGCTGCTCTACCACCTCCCCTGGGTCCTCTGGCCAGCCCCGGCTTTTGTGATCAGGCCAGGCGGGAAAAAGCTTTTGGCTTGGCTCCTGGTTTGTCAGGAATCCAACGTTACCAGGGGTCTTGCCTGGTTTTGGGTATTTCCCAGTGCCTTTCCTAGCTCGTACTCAAGCTTCTAGCCAGGATTTCTTGGCTCTGGGAAAGACTGAACGCCTGTCTGAGCCTTCTGGGCCTGTGTTTCATTTGCAGCTGCCTGGCCCTGTACTGGGTGACAGTCTCGGCCCTTCCCGGCCAGCCCGTCCCCTCCTTCTTGGCCAGCAGAGGAGGCCCTTTGTGTCCTCATCCTGAAGCTCGGGAGGGGGAGCCCTGTGCCCTGGGTTTACTTCAGCTCCGGGCCAGCATGAGGGTGGCACGCCTTCCAAGAACATTCAATTTCTGGCTGTCTGGTGGGCCAAGCAAAAGCAAGAAAGAACGCCAACCCCAAACGGCCCGGCCAGCCCCTCAGGTTCTGAGTCGGAGTGGGAGCTGCTGGGCACCTGGTGCTTTCCCGCTAGGATTTCCAGCTGTTCTGATCCTTCGCACAGGCACTGGCAAGGCTGCAGAGATCCAGAACCAAAAAAAATTAGAGGATCTGCAGAACATCAGGCCTCACCCTCTGAGTGCCCAGGGATGTCCTCTGTGGACTCCTCATCGCTTCCTGACTTTGGACTCATCGCAGGCAGTGGCCTGATGGGGCTACCAGGCCCTGGAGTTTGAACTTACGGAAGAGAGAGTTTACACTGTCACCGCCCCATTGCTGAGAAATGTAGCCAATGCTACAGGTGCAGGTGCCGAATGGGAGCCTGCTCAGGACACAGACAGAGATGTGAAGGACTCAGGGACCATGATGTGTCCCCATCACCACAGGTGACCCTCCCTGCCATCGTGGGGAGAGGGGAGACTGTGAATGTTTGGTAGTGCAGCCCTGACGAACACATCCCACTTCTCTCCTCTTTGAAACTGTAATGTATTTCCCAAGCTCTCCTTTTTTTCCTTTTAGGTGCCCTGACCAAAGCTGTGGATAAGCACATGGGTATTTGGAGCCAATGGAGCCTAACTCGTCAGGAGAGAGCACTTGTAGCCTTTTAGGGAGGGAAGGGCAAGGCTCTTGCTCTCCAGGAAGTCTCCGGGAGACAAAACAGGCACGGAAAACATCCTGCCCACCGTCCTGCTGTCCACATTCATTGCCAGCCTCCTTCCCGGGGTTGCCAACCAGCCGATCTCTGCTCTGGCAGCAAGGGGAGCTGCAGGACATGCCTCCCACTGCCTGCAAGGGAAAGCAGGTGCCCTTGCTGGGCCCTTCCTTCTGCCCCACCCCAGGGAACTGCCTGGAGGGCTAGAGGGCAGCAGGAGGAAACTCAGTTCCCACCTCAGCGGCAGGATGCTGACAGCCACTGTGGGTGGCTTTGCTCTCGTGCTCTGGGCAACAAGGG